>JAUEJK010095773.1:0-16673 GCA_032274865.1 Eryngium alpinum | reverse complement strand
TACCACCTTTCCCCCCCCCCCCCCCCCTCCACTCGAATGTCCAATTTATGGGTTTGAAGTGTTGATCATTAGGTATTCCATTGGGGCAGCCCAATATCTTATATTTTTAGAACAACTAATAATATCCGAATAAATTACGAGAGTAGTTTGTATATATTAATAGAGAGTTCTGATAATATTTTATCAAAGTAAAATACCAAAAAAATAGGGAGACACATGTAATGGCCTAAAAATACGGTCTCGATGTATGAAATATGAGGGCCACAGTAAAGCCCAAAATAGGAAACATATAACGGGCCTTTGAGTGTTATATGAAGATTCAAATTATTCAGTATTGAAAAAGTCTAAGAAATGAACCCAAATTTAAAGGAGGAATATTTTGGAAACCCTAAACTTAAGGGACAAATTAAAAAAAAACATGGTAAATGGTAAGTCGTATCGTTACTTGGAAGCCTAATATATATTAATCCTATAATGGAGTTAAATTCATATAATGAGGTATGCAATTTGAAACCCTAGATGTGTTGATAATGAATATATTGTACTTACAGTCTCTGTATTTGGTTAATGCAAGAAAAAGAGTTATCAACATGCTAAGAATTATGTCTCTAAACAACGTTAAGGAGTGACCTGATTTATTATGGAGCAAACTGAGACATGTCCATAGGGAGATCAAGAAGCCCATAATTTCAACTCCAGTCCAGAAAGTTTTTAAAGAAGAAAAAAGAGAGTTTAAAGCAAAAACGGAGTCAAGTGAGACCTATTATATATATAAACTTTCCACCAAAATATATATTTTCAAAACTCTTTTAAATTTGAAGATTTTTATTTGAAGATTTTTTAATTATCAGAATAATATTTTGTTTAAAGATAGGGTGTTAGACTTTTAATAACACTTTTAAAAAATATATTTTAAAATAATAAATTCAGGACGAACGACAGTTTTTAACATGTCATAACATATATTGGGTATATGTTACAACTATAACGCATGTCCAATATGCTATACACTATTTTTTTAAAAAAAATTATCTATTGCATATCTTAAAAATGTGTTATAATTAAATTTAGGGAAATTTATATTTCAGCGGCTAAGTTTGCCACCGATATTTATTTTGGTGGCCAGGTATTGTATGTAACAAATCGGTGGCTAAAGTTTTGTATCGCTAAACGATACAGTTGTTTACGTTAACTACCGTTAGTATTTTCATTAAATTTGAATAAAAGTTGTATTAGCGAATATAAAAACATAAGAAATTATAATTAATTATAATTAGCTTTAATTAATGATTTATAATGTAAATAAATCATTAAAACATAACTCCACCCATGTTATCTCTTTTACAACATAAGCAAAAAAAGGAAGTGAGAGAAAAGTCCTTGGATAAGAAGATCGAAGACATGGAATGGTGTATGCGTGAACGTGATCAAGCGTTCAAATTTGGACCTCGTGACTGCCCCGACTACTCAGGTATGTGACCTATTTCGTCTCTCCTCTCTGTATTGAAGCATAGTAATGTGTAGGTGTCATCGACTGTGGTCCCATAAAATCTACTTCAAAAACCTACTATTTTGTTTACTTTCATCTGTCATTGTCGGCCATAAGTATAATTTTTTTAGTTGAATGGAATCTTTTACACTCTTTGCAGCATTAATTAGGGTTTCTGTTTGGTAAAATTATCCTTTTCCGAATTAGTTTACTGTAAAAAATAGAGTTTCAGTTAAAATTAGGGGTTTCAGTTAAGTAAAATTTTGTAGTTGAAACAAATCATTTACACTATTGGAAGCATTAATTAGGGTTTATGTTTAGTAAAATTGCCATTTTTCGAATTAGTTTACTGTAAAAATTAGAGTTTCAGTTAAAATTAGGGGTTTTAACTGCTAATTGAAGTATGTAATTTGGCAGTTAAATTGATATGATTGTTTCATTTTTTGCAGCTTGCCCTGATTTGTTTACAATAAAAATGTATCACGATGGCAATTTTAATGAGTTCATGACTGTGTATAGTGGTAGCAAAGTATATTATATTGATGCATGTGATGTCGACAAGCTAAGCTTATTAGAAATTGTTAAGATGTGGAAAGTGTGTGTCGATAACAAGGGTGGTGGTCCATCTTTCTGGTATAAGCACCCTTTGGAAACCATTGATACTGGTCTTGTGCCGATGGAATCAGATTTTGATGTAATCGAAATGAAGAAACTGGTGCCGATAACTGCTATTGTTGAGGTATTTGTTACACTGGCGAAGCCTCTTAGTGTGGAGAATATGCCTCTGCATTTCACCCATGTTCAACCTACAACAGAGCAAATTACAATTTTAGACGATGGCGAGGATGTTGACAGTGAGTTCGTGTTGAGGTCAGAGCGACAGTTAGTGGATGATATTCTTGAAGGTGAGGGTTTGTGCAAGACATTATCTGAAGAAGAAAGGGAGAAGGCTAAAGACATGGAGCGGAGAAAGAGGAAAAGCATTGCCAGGAAGCCGCAAACGCCGAAAGCACCTCCAACAAGGGTTGATGATGGTCAGTTTCCAGACGTTGAAGTTCACAGCTGACACGATGACAGCTCTAATCAAGACATAATAGATACTGAGGCAGTGTTTGATGATTTTGTGCATAGCCATGCATTTACCAAAGACCATGTGACTAAAGAACTTGGCAATGAGGATGGGCGTGAAAATGAAGGTGATGGGAATGGTAGAAATGAAACAGAGGCCACTGCTAATGAGGTAAATGACAATGAGGCAAGGAATGACAGTTTGGGAAACAATAAGGGTCACGAGGCTGACCAGACAGAGGGAAATAAATTGGAAGATATTGACAGTGAAAAGGAAGGGTTTCCAGAGGACGTAGAAATGGACAGGAAAGAGGAAAGGATGGCAGTATTATCGGACGACGATGTGGACTCAATCTTTCCAGAATTCAACAACAAAGTGGATATGGTTCGTCCAATGTTCGCAATGGGGATGATATTTTCTGGTGGCGCAGTATTGAGGCAGGCCGTTAGGACACGTGCTATATTGGATAGGCGACCCATACTAAGAACACCGAACATGGGGTCCAAAATTCAATTTACATGTAAGCCCCCTTACGAATGGAGAATCTACGCAAACAAAGTCCAGAAGTCCGATAACTACGAAATTCGCACCTTCATCAGTCCGCACACATGTCAAGAAACGCTTCACCAAGAACAGATTTCTGCAAAATAGATAGTTTGGCGGTACGAAAATGAGATTCATATGAATGTCAACTGGGAACTTGATGCCTTACATGTGAAAGTCGTTAACGACCTTCGTTACGACGTGGAGAAGTGCATGGTTTACAGAGCCAAGGACATAGCATTGAAGAGGATAAAGGGCAATCACGAAAAATAATTCGCTCAGCTTTGGGATTATTTGAACGAGGTTAAGCGGGTGATGCCACAAAGCAGCTATTTTTTGGAGACGCAACCAAAAGAAACACCTGAAGAAAGGGGTTGATTCCGTAGGTTATACATCTGTTTAAGTCCATTGGTTCAGGGATTCTTGGAGTGATGCAGGCCCATAATTGGGCTAGATGGGTGTCATCTAAAGGGCCCATATGGTGGCCAAATGCTAATAGCAGTCGGCGTAGATGGAAATGACGGGATGTACCCAATAGCCTGGGCTATTGTTGATGTCGAAAACACGAAAATTGGGCCTGGTTTTTGTCATGCTTAAAATCAGACCTCAAGATGGAAAATGGTGGATCGTGGACCTTTATTTCTGATAAGCAGAAGGTACTGTTGGGGCTTTTAACTAAAAAAATTGTAGTTGGGACATTGTAATTGAATTGTATTACTAGTAAATGTGTTATTATGTTTGTGTGTGCAGGGACTGATCAATGCAATGCAAGAGCTGCTTCCGGAATCTGAGCACCGCTTCTGTGTAATGCACTTGTACCGAAATATGTGGAAAGACCACAAGGGTTTACTTCTTCGAAATTTGTTGTGGAGTGCTGCACGATCTACAACTTAGTACCACTTGGACAAAAATATGGACGAAATTTTGTCAAGAATTATGAAAATAAGTTGTTGTGTTTCAGTCATTTTTTAGTTCAATTTGTATCATGTATGACCTTATGGGAAGGATCCAATCCCTGTAAATTGACCCTCGTTTCGCACAGTCCTTTGCAGAACTTCATTCGGGAACATATTCAGATTATATGTATGACCTTTTGGGACTGTTTTGGGACTGCTGGACTATGTAACTTCTGCACTATATTATGGATTATAACTGCTATTTATCGAACTAATCTGTTATTACCTCTGCAGTGGAATGAACGTACTGAAAATGTGGCTGCAATAGAAGGAGAAACTGTTGGGAATCAGCCACCTGAAACCACTATTTTGGGAGATTCACAGCTGCAAGATACGGAGGCTCCATCAACTGCGACTTCGAATGCAGGGGCATCAAGCTCAGGCGGCGGAAAGAAATGAAGGGGAAGACCTAAGAAGAAGGCAGTTGTTCAAGGAAATGAAGCAGAGCTTACTCCTTTGACTATGGAGAAAATGAAGGAGTTGCTCCACCAACCAAAATCTAATGCAGTTAATGTCATTTTTTTTGCTCCCCATAACTTTGAATGTCACCAACAACATGTTTTGTAAACTTTATTTTGGAAATTAAATATTAGGTGGTTGTTGAAACGTATTCATTGTTGGGATGTGTTAGCTTACTAGTTAAGCCTGATTTAATATTTGCTTTTGAATGTCAGATGCTACTTATTTTGGTTTGAATATATGATAATCCATCAGGTTGTCTTTGCTCTTAACTTAAGTTTTTTTTTTCATTTTAACTTGCAACTTCTTTCATTTTCATACTTTATTACTCTGTTGGTGAGCTAAAACAAGAGGAAAATCACCATTTCAATTTCACCATTTCTTACTCAGTACATACATTGAAAACTGACACATTGAAAACTAATTAGTAGCCTGTTATTAGGTTCATTTTCATACATATATTAGTTGCTAAATAATATTGAAGCTAATAAACAAACAAAAAATGGGGAAATGGGCATTCCTTATTGCCTTAAACCATTACATATTAAGCCAATAACAGATTCATCCCTACTACAAATTCCAGTTCACATTACATTTTCAACTCCTCTAATTTCCATATTAAACCATTAAAAAACTAGGTCATCAATGTTCTTACTGGACACACAAAACATGAACACAAATTTACCACATGCACACATCACCATTATCCCTAATTTCAGTTTGAAAAGAAAGAAAACTGAGTAGAGAGAGATTGTGGGTTAAAAAAGGATTCTTTATGATATTTATAATGGTACGTACTTTTTTTAGGTTTTAATAATATTCCTCTGCGTTAATACAGTTTTAAATGTGGCTAATCCAACTTTAATTACAAGTAAACGGCAGCAGTGACACCCAGTTAACGGGAGCCACTCTATTGTTTCGCGGAACAAAAACTTAGCCACCGATATATTATAAACATAACTTGGCCACCATAATAATTATCAGTGGCAAACTTAGCCACCGAAATGTAAATTGTCCTTAAATTTATGATTGAATATAATTTATTTATTTGTATATTTAGAGTAAATATAATATTTTTATATGTGATAATAAAATAAAAGCTCAATTTTAATATTATATTTTATATAATTTAATTATTTAATAAATACTAGATATTTTTTAATGATAAACAATGTAAAATAAATAATAAAATCTATAATATTTATTTTTAAAATTACAAAAGAATAATTTGTATCTAAGAAATAAAATAGATATTTCAGTAATAACATGCTTTCTGTAAAGCTAGTATTTTACATATATATATATATATATATATGTGTGTGTGTGTGTGTGTGTTTGATGTTTCCTGAATTCTGTAAGAACAAAATAGTAGAGACGATCGATCACACAATCAGCTTCATTTTTTAGAGAAAGCACTGTGCATGTACCATAATAAGGATATATATATATATAAAGGTGAAGTATCTATCAATTGTACGACCATTCTTTTATCCCTGCAAGCATCATCATCATATAACAGTCATATATATATAGTCATGAAAATGTTCATACTAGAAACAAAAAGAATCCGATACTTACACAGCTTCTTAGAAGCTTCATATATCCTATTCTCCATTTATATTATGTTCCCAGTTACATTTTAAATTGCTTAAAACAGGACATATTGTCTTGTTACTTGATTTACACCTACCTACAGCACGCAATGGAGAATTTCCTCACCTTATCGTATTTAATTTACATATATATGTTTGTGTGTGATTACTGATTAGGAGCTCATAAGAAGGAAGTACAGATATATGCAAGCGTACTTATATATACATATGTGTATGTATGTATAGTGCATGAATCAATCAATTATAGAGCACAAATGTGAGACATGATAGAACAAAAAAGCAGCGTTTGGGGCCCTGCTTAAATTGGCTGGGTTCCAAAATTTGGTGCATTCATTAAATTAAATAATATAATATTGATTGGAAGAGGTCTGCCTGTCAATTCAAAATCATTTCTAATGCTCCCCTCCCCTCCCCCAACTCCAATAATAATTTTGAAATTTCCAAACTTTAAATTATTACCGCAGATCACATGCATGTGTCAACTATTTTCTTTTCTTTGTGAGTACCACCAAAAACATGGTGCAATTTCAAAAACTTCTACTTTATTTTAGGGAAATATTTTTTAAGTTGCGGAACATATTTTAATATATCATAAACAACCTCGTGGTCACGGTTATGCATTAATTAATAGTAGTTATTAAGGGCCATTTTTAATCATTACATATTCTTTTACTTCATAGATAAAAAAGGTCACTCTAAAATTTAACATTTCCCTTTTTTTTTCCTTTTTTTTCTTTTTAATCAAAAAACGACGTGTTTCATGTGAGTGAGCGTACGTTTCCATTTTCCTATTTAATTTTTTAATAACGAAATATATAATATAAATAAGAGTAAATTTTATTCCATAATGTGCTATATCTCAAGATATTCAATCTTTTCTATCAGTAGTTGTAGTTATAAAGTAAAAACTACAATGTATTTAAATAAGTCTATATTATTATCTTTAAATAAATTATAGATATATAAAATATTTTGCTATTTTCTTCTTCTCATATTCATGTCAAAAATATAAATAATCGAAAAATACCTTAAAATAGTAATCAAGACAAAAATAATGTTAACAATTCCGAGCTTAATAGTATTTTGATACACGTTTATTTTATTATAATTTTTTTAACTCATTGTTTTAGAATTTATAAAAGATATATATATATATATATATATATATATCTTTTATATAATATATATAAACACATATCACTAAATATTTATAAAACAATATAAGTTAGTATTTTGAGTTATACTAACTTGTAAATATAATTTTTTTATTTAAAAGTAACTTCCGTGTAGTTTTCTCCCACTGAAAAGTATTGTTATATGAAATTAGTGCTGGATATGTTTTTGTGATTTTATGTTATCATATAACACACATTAAACTGCAAACTTTTATGCAATATATCCGGAGAAACAAGCTCATACATAGGATGTATATTTGAATCATTTAATATTTCACTAGTAAATTGATTTATATTAATTGTATATTCGTATATATAAAATATAATAGATGTAACCAAACTCTTCTAACAGGATCGATGTTCCATCCAACTTACAAGTATTTATACACCCTAAAGTCTAAACTAAACGCCAATTCAGTTCAACATAAGGAGCCGATTCAGAAAAGCTAATGAACTTGCACATATTAATTATGGACATGTGCATGTAATTTTTTATATGTTTTAACTTGACATTACAAATAAAAAATGAATAAACCTAATTACGAAGTTCACACGCCTGCTAAAGTCCTCCAAAGAATTGCTACATCCGTTCTTTCAAAACCGTTTTATCTTATTTTGAGTCGTCTATTTTAACATGCATTTTAAGATATATAAATAAAAAAATTATCTTTTGTATTTTATTATTTTTCTAATTTTATATAAAATTTAAATTCTATACATTTATACAAAATACAGAATATAAAAAATAAGAAAATAATTTTATATATTATTAATCTTATATAAAATTATTTTATTTATATATTTAAAAGTACATGTGAATTTTAATAAAATATTAACAATTGAGATAGTAACTAGAGTACTTATATAAATTTGAAGACTAAATTGATAGAGTATAATTTATTCAATGCTAGTTGGTAATTTGAACAAACTCTCAACACTGAGAGATATTACACTTTATAAAATGGCCACGTGTAAGTGTTAGGTTGGACAGAAAAAAAGTGATTTTTCCTGGGAGGGTCAATTTTACTTTTCTAAATCACTCGGAATAAATAGTCGGACTATTTATTTTGAATTATATATCATTTTTATATAATTATTAAATATCTTATTCGGAATAAAGAGTCGAATTATTTATTTCAAAATATATATCATTTTTGCATAATTATTAGGCAATGGTATGTATAGGAATGTAAATTTGATCTGTGAGGCTTGAATTGGAGGCTAAGAATTAAAAATTATAAATTTTGAAATAACATTATCTGAAGTGAAATTTAGAATTTTAAAAATTAACTTAAATATTAATTATTAAAAATTTAAATTTTTTTAATATAAAGTTATTATATTTTCAAATAAATAATTTATATTAATTCATTATTTTAATTCAATTCCCAAACACTATTTTATATAAATAATAAATAATAGCAATAAAATATATTGCAACCTTAACTAAAATTTAATATATATTTACATTAATACAATTAAGTCACTTACAAGCTATTATATGAATAAATATAATATTAAGATGCATGAATGAAAATTTTGTATTTATTTTTTTAATTTTTCATTCATAGAGCTATTATATTAAAAGTAAATTAATAGGTTATTTGAAGAATACATATCGCGTGATATATTTTATCGAATTTATAATAAATTATTTTCTACTAATATGATATTATTATAATATATATTATCAACTCAAGATTAAGGTTAAGGAGATGATTATATATATATATATATATATATATATATATATTAGTTTTTAATCCGTACAAAGTACGGGTATTTATTATTATTTTATTTAATTATATAATAATATATTTTATTATTTTATAAAATAATAATTTATTTAAATATGTTTTTATACTTTTTATATTTTTAACGATTAAAAATGAACACTGACATGTTTTATATTGTATACATTAATTAATTTATTTTTACTAAAATTATGTATATTATTTTTTATAAATTAGTACATTTATTAAATATTTCTATTTATTTGATAATTAATCATCTGTTTATATATTATGAATTATATAATATACATAAGATGCATCGTTATTCAATTATATCTCTCAATATTTAGTTTATGTATAATATTACAAAATACTAAATTTCCTTGCTTAAACAATTAATAGTATCATACAGCTTAGACAATGATTTAAAAAAATAAAGCAATTGGGTGTTAGAGTTTATATATAAAGAAGAAGATAAAAGATAGAGAAGAAGATTTCTAATTAAATTTAATTAAAAATAAATAATAATTACCGTGACGACAAACGATAAATTATCCATCTTACTCGTATTATATATAGGATATAATACTAGCATGGAACCGTGAAAAGCACGGGCGGTTATAAATTTAATAAATTAATTTTTAATTTTTTATATTATTAATTAATTTTTTATTTAGGATTACTATTTTAAAAAATATAAGATTATAATGTATTCCATAATATATAAAAAAAATGACTATGTAATATAAATAAACAAAAAAAATAAGGATTACTTTAAATATTTAATAAATTATAGATAAGAGAAAAAACACGGACGACTACAGAATTTAGTAAATATTATTTTAATATATAAATCTTATTATAAATTTAATTTATACAAAGACTTAATTATAAACTATAAATAAAAAAGAAAGATTTTTTACTAATAATATTATATTATTATGTATTTATTTAAGATTACTATTTGAAAAAAAATATAAATTTGATGTAATTTATAATATATAAACAAATTAAAAATATAATATAAATAAAAGGAGAAATATTATATTTAGGTAGAGATGGATATCATGCCCGCCCCATTTAGTCCCCATCCAATCCCTGCTTTAAAATTCCCTATTGGGACTCTCCGTTTGAGAGTTTTTCAGGATTGGGGTGTGGAGTTTAGTGTCTTCCTGCCCTATTCGCGGTTATATTTAAAAAATTTATTAGATATATATAATAACAATGGTGGAATCATAAATTGGGATTGTAACTCTCATCTGTATAACAGGAAAGAATACTTATCATAAGCAATAAAAGCACATAAGATAGTGTAAAATATCTTCTAGATTCCACAAAAAAATGCACGTTGCTTTGGATACTTATCTGAACGTGCATCTATTTCACTTTCTGCATAGCTGAACAGGAACTATAGTCATGGAAGATATTGATCAGGAAAAAACTAACAATAATATGTAACAAAGATCTTATGTCTACTATTATTTTACGCACATATTCAATTTCAGTATAATATGAATCCCGTGCAAAGATTTAGTTATCAAATATTTAAGATGTAGTTATCCGAGGATTTAGGGTTTTAAAGATTTTATATTATTAATTTTTGATATTTAATTTAATAATAATAATATAATTAATTTATAGAGTGACAACGACGGTAGCGACGACCAAAAATCATTGATTCTGCTTAAATATATAGGTATATAGATTTGTAATTGTAATAAGAGAATAAATTCAGGAATCCAGAATAAAAAGCAAGTTGGCCAACCTTTTTTTAGTAACTTATAAGTCATAGAATTGATAAATAATTTGATCATTTTTGTCAAGTTAAAGCTGTAGTTCGAGATGTTTCAAATTTTTAATAAATTGGATAATATTTTAATTTGAATTCGAACTTTAGTTGATAAAAAGGTGAGGATTCTTAATTTCGGAAGAATTTGAGTCCAATTGAATTCTAGTTGGGATATTTTAACTAGAATTCATTAATAATTTCATTTATTTAAATATTTAACAAGTTAAAACTAAATTGTCATACATCGGTTTTTTATAATTCGAGTTTTAATTGAATTCAAAAAAACTAATAAATTTTTAAATAAATTTAAACAGAATTTTCTTAGTAGAAGCTCGAATACTAATCTTTTATAAAAAGATTAACTAAGGATTCGAACTTGTCTAGGCTCTAGCTGTGATTTTGTATATATAAAATCCCTTGGATCCTATTTGAGGTCATTATTTAAAAGGACAATGAATGGAATGAGATCTTTATATTATTGTTTAGGCCAATTCCAACAGGCCCAGTGGCATAAACTTAGGTCACTCACTGGCCTAAATTTAGGCCAGACACCCCCTCCAACTTCAATAGTTTGGCCTAAATCTTGGCCTAAATTACTATTATATTATTATATTCATATTTTATGTTTCTACGTAGTTTTTTTAATATTATTAATATTAATTCTTCAATATTAAATGATTAAATTATTTTACATATTAATTATTAATATTCTACTCTTTATTTTACATATTTTAAATGTAAATTTAAGAATATTTAACTTAAATTTTATTTTATAATATTTTTATATTATTATGTAAATATTAATTATATTAAAAAATAACTAATTATATTTTTATATATATTAAATAATGTTAAAACTAGTTAATTAAATGCATAAAACATAAGATACTATTATTTTAATACTGACCTAAATTTAGACCAGATTTTTGACCACTATTGGAGCAGATTTAGGTCAGTTTGGAGCTTTAGGTCACTGTTGGAGTTGCCCTTAGATTTAGTTACCTTCTTCTATCACTAACATGAAAGTGTGTGTCCGTCCGATTCTCTTTTATACTTGTCGTTTTATTCCAAACTTCTATGATGTGATTCTCTTTTATACTTTGGCCATGTTTGTTAAACACTTATAAGTGGTTACAGCTTATAAAGCTGAAAAGTAAAAATACCTATTTGATGATTTTTTTAAAATCTTTTCTTTATAAGTAATTTTCTCATTTTAAGTTAAGCTGTTTGGATGAGCTTAAAGCTGGCTTATAAAAAAACATCAAATATATATTTTTTTTTCAACTTATAAGCTGCAGCCACTTATAAGTATTACCCAAACAGCCCATTTGTCGTTTCATTCCAAACTTTTATGATGTAGAAAAGCCATGAAATTCCCCATTTTTTTGTAAATAAAGTGTATAATAAAACTTTCGCAAAAAAAAAGTGTATAATAAAACAATCTTACTTAATTATTTATATTTTATTGTTTTGAAATTTTGTCTTATTCTTTTGTGAACGACGTTCTTGTTTTCTAATTAAAAGTTAATGAATTTTATACTCAGATTATTCATATTTAATATATTTATTCAATATTTATATAAGAAGCGTATAGTACAATATATGAGCTTAGATAAAACTGATATAAGTATTGTTGACAAATAGTCATTTCGTAACTCCAATTAGAGTGGCCTCATAACGTGCTTGGATATTATTTTATATAATAGTATTTTAAAATATATTTATAATAGAAAAGAAAAATGAAAATTAACATTTAGAAAATGTTGCTTCAAACAGTTTCTGCATGGAGGACTTACGCTGACATTTGGGCTGTTTGGGTAACACTTATAAGTGGCTACAACTTATAGGTTGAAAAAAAAGAGTACATATTTGGTGTGTTTTTTTCAAATTTTTCTTTATAAGCCAGCTTTAAGCACATCCAAACAGCTTAATTTAAACTGAGAAAATCACTTATAAAAAAAATTTAAAATAAAAGCATCAAATTAGCTTATAAGCTGCAACCATTTATAAGTTTTACACAAACACACGCAATTATATACTTTAAAACAGCGTTGTAAGAATCTGAAATCCCTCGACTAGTTGAAATGATTAGTCGAATTAATGGTGAGTATTCAGAATAATAAATTAAAATATTTATTAAAATATTTATTAAAATTATTTTAATATTATTAATTATTATATAAATATATAATTAATGTATAATTTTTAATTTATATATGTTAAAATATTATTTATATGTCATACAACAATTTATCTTAATAAAAAGTGTTTATTATATAATTATATATTATTTTCTAATTTATATATTAAAAATTAAAAATCATACTGTATTAGTTAAGGATCGCGTAACCAATACTCTTTTACTTAAAAAGGTAATCGATCAATGCGGAATTTTTTATAACACTACTTTAAAGTTGATATCTAAACTGAATAAAAGAAAATTTCTATATTTTCTATTAAAGTAAATATCTAATATTTTTTATAATTTCTTTTATTATTTCTAAGAATAAAATATAAAATAAAATAAAAGTTCAAAATACAAAACATAAAGTAAATACCACATCTATTTAGTTATTAAAAGATCCAACTACTTAACTCCTTTATTCACTTTCACTTTGTTTTTGTATATAATATAGAAAGACCCGTTTTTGTATCATTTATAAGTGGCTTCAACTTATAAATAAAAAAAATAATAAATAGGTATTTTTTTCAAGCTTCCACTTATAAACCGATTTTAAGCCCAGCCAATTAGCCTAATTTAAAGTGAAAAAATCACTTTTAAGTGGAAGCTTGAAAAAAAAGTATGAAAAAAACTACGATTGATTTATGTACAAGGATAGGAAACTATGGAAAGAAAAATAATTCTCATTCTTAAGATTTAATATTTTTAAAAATTAATATTATATTTATATATTATATTTAGTAAATCATATCCTAATTTATATATAACTTAGAAGACAGACAGGTTATTCAAATATATTTTCTAAAAATTAACTTCTACATATAAGTTACTAGATTACTTTAAATAACAAGTTACTTAAATTAAAAGAACTCAAACAAGCTTTGTTACTCTACAATATACTCAATTGGTTATTGGATGGTTCTATGATAATAGTGACCAAAGTGAACATAAAAATGACTCGGGATGATACCTGTGTAACACAGTATAAACTTATGAGTTGGTTAGAGCGACAATTTAAGTAAAAAAAAATTAATAAAATTTAACTTTTCTATAAATAAATAATTCTTTTTAAAAATGTGATTGATGTTTTTTTTTGAATCAATGAGAATTTTAAAAATATAATATAATATTAAAAGTTTTTATATTTTTTTTGTGTTGGAGGGTACCTATGATAAGATTCACCACAGCACAATAGGTTTTTGGCAACGGATAAATGACGACAGATAATCCTAGCCAGAACTTACAATACATACACCGTCCGTCGCAACTTAACAAACGACGGAATGGAGTATTTCCTGTGTGCAAATAAGAAATAAAAAAATATTATTTTTAAATAGTTGACAGACAAACGACAGAAGTAATAAATACGTCGCCATTTATACTTGCGAGAGATCTATGTTCTATCGTATATTCATTATAATATTATTATTGTTTCTCCCGCGTTGAATTAGTAAAAGCGCGCGACAAAACTTACGACGGATGTGCTATGTAATTAACTTGTGACGGATTTATATGTCCTTCAGTACTTTCCTCCCTGCTATTGTACGGGTACTTATATATATTTATATAATATTTAAATGAACCTGTGATGGATATGATGTCTGTCATAAGTTCAACCCCCTTTTCCACCAGTAGCTTCCCCTTCCGATCTATTTTCTTCTCATTTTCCATTTTCACAAAAAACCTCCACCATCTCATCCAAAAAACAAATACCTCTCCACACTACATTCGATATATTCAAGTGCTAGTCTTCATCCTATTTTACATTGTAAGTATATATCTTTCAATTTACATCAATATTTAGGTTTTAATTTTTGTTTAATATTTACATAAATTTCTTGTTAAAAATTTTCATATATGCATATAGATTTGTAACAAATATTGTTTAATGTGTTTTGTAGATGCCATATAACGATCGTAGTTGGATTTATCGTAGAACTATACCCGGTTATATGGGTATTACGGAAGATTTTCAAAATGGGGTACAATAATTTTTTGTATTTGCCATGGGAAATTGTACGGAGCCGAATAATATGATTAGACGTCCATGCTCACGGTATAGGAATACACAATTTAAAAATGTAAATGATGTTGAATGAGATTTGTACATGCATGGTTTTTGTGAAAGTTATACCGTGTGGACATTTCTTGGTGAAATAAGTGAACCTATGTCAAGAGGACCCATGATTCATGAGGACTTCTTTCATCCATTTGAAATGCTTCGGGATACAGCTGTACGTAATTATTAGGATAATACAGATGGTGGTACTAGTGGTGGTGGTGGATGGCATCACGATGAGCCTAATGAATAAGCAAGTAACTTTTATAATTTGGTGAACGGTGCGGGAATTCCAATATATCCCGGTAATACGAATTTCACGAATGGCCAGAAAACAAGTATTTCCTGTTTCTGTAAAGCCAGAACTTGTGACGGATAATCAACATCTGTCGCAAGTAATTTCCCAGAACTTGTGACGGATGATCAACATCTGTCGCAAGTAATTTCCCAGAACTTGTGACAAATATTAATCATCTGTCGTAAGTCTCTTGCGCAATATAATTATTTTATTTGTATAACTTCTTTTGGGTCAACCAAACTTGTGACAGAAGGTCCGTCATAAGTTCAAGATAATAATATTTTATTAAAAAATTAACTTGAGACAAATGGTCCGTCATAAGTTCGAGATAATAATATTTTATTAAAAATTAACTTGTGTCAGAGTGTCCTTCATAAGTTATTATTTTAATATTAAATCACACGCAGATGGGTCCCAGATGTTTCTTGTGACAGATGGTGAACTTATGACGAAATATAGAACTAACGACTAAAGTATTTACGACAGATTACTTCCGTCGCTAGTTCGACTATTTGCGACAGTCGCAGTGTAAATGGTTTAACGCAAATTACCATTTTTGTTGTAGTGATTCAAAATTCTCAAAATGACAATATAATTTATTTTATGTATAATTTAATATAAAATAAATTTTAATATAATAAAATATAATAAATTTATAATCAATACACTAAATTTGTGGTACGACATAAATGTAAGAAAATTCTTAAAATTAATAAATAATTAGTTCTTATTGGAACACACTCGTTCATGTATATATATACAAGCATGAATCACGTGCAAAGTACGGATAAACTATAAAATTTAATAAAATAATATATTAAGGCTGGTTAAATAATTAAATAATTAAAATATACTATTCTAAAATAATTGGTAAAATATATTTGTATTTGTATATCAAACAAAACCCTAGATCAAAGCCATGAACTAAGGGTATATTGTTTGTAGTAATTAAAAACAGAATTAATGAAATCCTTTTATAGCACAAAAATAAATTGTCACAAAATCAAAGCTTAAAACCCACCAAAAACATAATTAAAGAAATCATGTTATAACACATGAATAAAAACAGAACTTAGAAACTTGTCAAATTAAACCTGAAATTAGCCAAAGTGCAGATGAGAGGTGAATATTCAATATAAAACCTAGAATAAAATTTGAAAGAATCATATCTCAACAGTCACTAAGACTTAAAAAGTTATAGGATTCACAACAACAAAACTAATCAAAAGAATATGTTAGGTCCCGAATGGGATAATATTAATCTACAAGGGGGGTTGGATAGATTAATCCCAATTTTAAAAATTTACC
>JAUEJK010095772.1:0-27408 GCA_032274865.1 Eryngium alpinum | reverse complement strand
TAAGACAACAATTGTTTTCTCCAAGTTATTATACACAAACCAGTGTAAACGTTCATTAAATACAATTGGTGATGAATAATCTTCAAAACAAAATGACCATGGAAATTCATCTACATCAATTGTTTTCCATGAGTTCGTACTCAATGAGTAGACCTCAACATCAGTTTGTACATAATGCCCATCATCCTCAACATTAGAGTCCGGTCCAACTTGCCTTTCTTCAAGCTTGTCATTATTACTAACAGACTCTACCTGATCAACTTCATCATCCTCAATTTGATCAGAATCTATGTCAACCTTGTCATTCCCACCATGAGAATCAGATTCATAAAAAAAATAGTTATCATCAGAATCATCAACTGGAGGCCCAAAAAATCTAAAAATCTTGTAATCTTTACTTGGCTCATGATATCCCAACCCAAGCATTGCAAATTTATCGGCACTAATAGATCCAAAGGCAGAAGAGCTTATAGCTTTATACTTTTGAATTGAAGGATTAACCAAAAATATTGGACCGAGAAGACGCCTATCAGACAAACACAATAATCCATTCACCGAACCAATAATCGTCATATGGTTAAATTCCTTAAGTGGGTAATTATAATTCCGCACCACATCTAGTGTTTTGCAACAAACTAAGCCAAAAGATTCTTTACCAAGATATAAAACATGATTTTCATCGGACTTTTGTAGAAATAAATTCTTAAACCTAGGGTTTGTTACAGTTCTGTACCATTCTTTACATACGCACATAACTGTAACAATAAATTCAGATGGTAATCTGAGAAAAATATTTACCCAAATATGAATTGGTAGGTATGTATCATTACCAGACCTCTCCTGCCTCGAAGCTTCTTCACCTCTCTTGATTCCCTTCATTTTAAGCGATGACTACTGATGAACCCAAATTCTATATCTGGATCTGGCGGCTCTAATTTCTACGTTGAACTCTACCTCTTGAAACTCTAGCGGGTAGCTCCTTGGCGTTGCTTTCAACTCAGCTCTGCAGCTCTGCAGCTCTGCAGCTCTGAACAGATTTTAAGTCGTTGTTGCCGTGTACTCTGGGAAAGTAAAGAGAAATTAAACAAGTGAAAATTTGCCCTTCTTGATTAATATTAGGGTTCTTCTTGCAAGGACTAATATACCCTTGTCTGGAAAAGTATTAGAAAGATCTAGGCTCACAAATTTATAAATTTTCTTTTCATATTTCGTGCGATTCTATCTTTATGCTTACACCTTCGACTGCAATATTGGAGTGCATTTATTAATAAAAAGATTTAAGTTCTGTTTAAACTAAAAAATATTTTGAGAAGTAGTTTAAAATATTTATGACCAACACAAATTTATTTTTGGTAAATTTTTATCATGAAAATACTCATTGTGATAGATCTGATGTTTAGAGTTAGTTTGTATGGCTTAATTAAATAAATTATATAAAGAAAATTTTAAATTCCTGCTTCCGGTGTTAATAATTTATATGAAATAAATAAATAAATAATATACATTAAAATTTGAAATTTAAAATTTCACAATTCTTGCATTATAATCAAATTATATATATTTAAGTTAATTAAATAAGAATTAAATAAAGCTTTTAAGTTATTAAAAATATTCTAAAAATAAAGTTTGAAAGTTTTTAATAAAATCCTAATAATATGAGATATATATGGATTATAGATACAATTACTAAACTAAATAAGGCTTCTAAGTTATTAAAAATATCTTAATAATATTAAATGTATACCACCAGACTAAATTACAAATCTTGAATGTTTGGTGATATAACTCGAATTTTTTGATTGACTTAATTTCTGAAAAAAGGTGCATGGACAATTCAAATATAGCGTACAAATCTTTAATGTTTGGTGGTATGACAAAAGTCGATTAATTACGCAATTATAGTTTAATAGATAACGAATTTAAAAATTCAATATCTTTTGCGAGAAAATTAAATTTCACCTCCTTTCACTTCATAATATCCTATTTTTATACGCCAAGTTCACGAAAAATATTAAAAAATTATTTGAAAGTTTTCAAACCCTAACCCTAAACTCTATACCCTAAACCTTATACCCTAAACAATAAGTCATAAACCCGAAAAAAATTCGTTAAAATAGAGTTATATAAAGCATTGAACCCAAAAAAATATAGAAATTTTTATACATTTTTAATTTTATAGAACGCAAACTATAATTGTATTATAACGAATATATAGTACAGAAGTTCAATCTATTACCGAAATTATCTTCAGCGCATGTTTCAGTCGCAGCATGCAAGTTTTTTCTTTAGTTTATGCCAATCTGCGCCTTTCAGTAGCAGATTGGCTCAATTTATTACCAAAATTATCTCCATCTTAGCTGGCAATCTATCCAACAAAAGGCTTAGAAACACTCGCAGCGTGCGCGCGCCTTTTAGTATCGGATTTAGTACTGGATTGTGTGATTTTAGAAAAGTTCTGGTAAATCTGCGCCTAAAACGCGTGGAATGAATAATTTTTTTTAAAAAAATTACAAGCCATCTTCTTTCCACAAAAATACCAACAAAATTAGTACAATTATTTCTTGAAAATTAAATAAGTCAGTACATCAAAAGCTATAGTATTGTACAACATTTATTCCAAATCAATGACTACCATCCAAAAATAATAATAATTGCAACTCAATAACAATTTCTACAAATTAGAAAACCCTTTCTCATTCAATCAACACAAAGCTAAGGCTTTTACCAAAGCTAAGGCTTTTACTATGTGAGATAATAAGAGACATTGCCGGTACAATAATATTTGGGAGAGAGCTGGCAAGGAATTTGAGAAGAAGAAAGGTAAAAGCTACAATCCCAGTTGGAAGATTCGGAGGACGAGTATACGTGGCCTCATTTGGATGATATTGATGCGGATCCTAATTGGAACAAGTTTTGGCCTACGGATGAAAAGTTGCCTACGGACTTCTTACCAATGTGGAAAAATTACATTAAAATTTGTTAGGAGGAAGAACGTAGGGAGGCAATATCGAATTACAACGGCCATCGCCAAGGAAAAGCACCAATGAGAGGAAGAGGTAGGGAGATAATGAAGGGGAGGGGTAAGGGGCATTGTAATGATATAATAACGGAAAGGGGAAAGAGAAACACAATGAGTAGCAATTGTAATTGTATCTTTAATATAATTATTTATCCTTATGTATTTGTTAGTTCAACTACTTATAATACGTAATATTTATCATCATAAAGATTTTACATCCGTCGAACAAAATGAATTCCATTACAACCAGAATACTACTAGAATATTAGTAAAACTAGATTCAACTTCCGGTCCATATTGCAACACAATTACTCCTACATTGTATAACACAATAGATTTTTCAGCCATTACAGTCTTGTTTATTGGGCGATACCAATCCCTCTTCCATAGCAGGCGGTCATCCGCAAGAATGACTCTTAAGCCACACCCACTCTCATCATTTATTTTGAAAAGCTACGTGTTAGGGTGATGTTTCCAACGATCTAGCCAATCCTCTATACGTTTGATTATTACATAAAACGTACTTCACAACATAAAATCCATAATGGGGGCATGACGTATTTCCACATCGTAATTTCTATATATCAGCAATTGTTGGAAAACCGATTGAAGTTTTTCCACGGATGCCAGTAGGCCAATGGTTTGGATGGACATATACGCGTCGTCCTCACAAAATCCACTATCTATGTAAAACTTACAATCTTTCTAAGACTTTCTTTTGAAATTTTGATTCGCTTTAGGAATTTTACTTATACACACCCGTATGTCAGGCCAGTCTTTATCCGTAATGTGAGGATCATCAGACGGAGACACTTTAGGAGGAGAAAAATATTCGTTGAAGTCTTCGTTGATTCTAACCATATTTGTTTCCTAGGACATACTATAATGGTCCTCCAAAAACACAGTTAAATCACATGTTATGATTATTGAAATATTCTTTAAAATTACCAAACCTCATGATGTCCGAAGTAGTATTTCGCTCTACGGAGGTACTATCTTCATCACCCGTCAAATCCTCCATACATGTCTCATCAACATGGCTTATGGATTCGTCACATTCAGTTGACATTTTAACTACATTATGGAAACATTAAGAGAATACGAATAGCATTAGTCAAACTTATAATGTAGGGTACTCATAAAAAAATATGCAACAAAACTTGTCACATCTCATTACAAAATCGGTTTCAAATACAACAACATACCAATACATGAAATGTAAAATAACATAACAAGTTCCCCAAAACACAAAATAAAAGCTTGAAACGAAGACTTAATATTGTTAAATTACATTACATTAACGGTTCATGCAACTTAAAAACGTACAAAGCCTTCAATTTATGTTGGTGGAGTGCATCAAAATCATCATCTTGTAAATTTTGGGCTTGACTTAAGCGAACGGGACAATTTCTTTTATCGTGATCGCCTTGCATACTTTTGCAAAATGCATATTTTTGCCCTTGTTTCAGTTGTTGGACATTTTCTAGGGGATTTTTAAATTGCGTCACCTTCTTTCTCCCTTTAGTTTGGGATACAACTGGATCAAGGAATCTTTCAGCATGTGTTCCACTAGGACTATTACTATCAACTCTAGCACCTCCCAATTCACTATCCTCAATTCCCATGTTATCCCTAACAACCTTCTCAGAAGCAAGAACACCCATTGCATAATTGTACCGCTGTATAGAGGTCATACGACTTTGACGAAAACGAATAGAAGCTAAGTTCAAATTGTTGCAACGTAACATCGGGGACAACTCCAACATATTGCCCATATTGATCTCAGCATAATGTAACACATCATCAACTTTATTGGCATTAGCATGCCATTGGTCCAAGATAAAATAATATGGAAGATGAACCGTGTTGTGCTTTTGCAACACCGCCAGAATATGACAACATGGAATACCCAAATCGTTAAATATTCTACACGTACAAGATGCAGTCATAGAATTTTCGTTATACAACACAAAGTAGTGGTTCCTCTTACATTGATCCATCAAAGGTCTATAAAGCTCGTATACCTTATCCATAGGGCTACAATGAGCTCTGTCTTTCACAACGGGATATTTATAGCTCCACATTAATTGAGCTTGAAATTGACAAAACATCTCCTTCGTGTAGATTTTTGCAGTATTGTACTCCAACGCTGTGTGTAACTTAAAACCCCGCTTCCGGTGAATGGTATAGAAGTTCTCCTCCTTCTCCCTCATAAATTGACGTTCCAAAGCTTTTTGTGCACCTTCCACAAACTCCTTCATTCCCCTCATCAAAGACACAAATATATAAAACTATGCATTCATACCCTCACTCCTATCCGTAGTAGTTTGTCCGGCTGTAACACATAATGAGTGTAAGCAGGTACCCATTTCGTTTTGAGGCCGTACATACTCTGAAGCCAACTACTAGCTTGAAGTCTATATTTACCAACTAAAATTTTCCATCTTTCCTAAAAAATATCGGGGGTGATAGAGTTGTAAATGCATTCATTAAAATCTTCTTTGAAACTCTAAGACTGTGAGTAATAAATAGACAACTTCGCGGAACTTTGTTACTAATATGCCACGAGCATAACAAGTGGTTCGTATTAGGTATCACAGACAAAATTGCTTCTCCATAGCCAAATCTTGATCTGTTATAATGGTTGTTGGATATTTAAAACCCACACCCTCCAACCAGGTCCTTAAAACTCACTCAAAGGTCGGTGCATTTTCATCTCACATCAAAGCAAATCCAAAAACCACAGATTTGTAATGATGGTTCACCCCCCCGAAGGGAACAAATGGCATGTCATATCTATCCATTTGATAAGTCGTATCAAAAGCTATTACAATCGCAAAGTTTTTGTAAGCCATCAATTATCGTGGATCGACCTAAACTAGTGACTGAGTCTCTCCTCTTCATCTGGATGCATGCGAACAAAAAATCTACCACAACTTTCTTCGTTCATCCTAGTTAGCAAATATCTATCGGCCTGTGCATCTAGTTTTCCCTTACGTTCTTCGCGTAAAACATTATGGATGTGTGACGTACTGAAACCAACATTTTGAAGACCTCTGTTATATGTACCTAACACATTCATTAGCTTGCTGAGTTTCATTCTTGATAGAGATGAGCATCGGGCCGGTTCGGGCCCGGAGGGTGCTATCTCCACCCCCGCCTCGAAATTGATCGGGGATCAAATTTCACCCTTCACCCCCGCTTCAATCGGGGATCGGAGATCTCCACGGAGTCTCGGGGATCGTAAATATAGTATTTTATTTTAATTTTAGTATTATTATTATAGCACTACATATTTTAAATTAAAATTTTATATTAAAAATACAAATAAATATTTAACCGAATTAATTTTCTTTTAACTAACAACTTATAAACATAATATTATAACTCAATTTTAGTATAAATATTTATATTTATATAATTTTTTATACATATATTCTAATAAATATTAAAAACATAAGCAACAATTGGATATCGGGTTGGGGAGACACTAAAGTTCACACCCGCCCCGATCCCTGAAAAATCCCAAAACGGGGAGCCCCAAATGGGGATTTCAAAGCGGGGTTTGGATGGGGACTATGATTCATTCAACGATCTTATAATATTTCTATCCACCATAATTATGTTCCTTTCACGATCAAGCATACTACACTTTGTTGGGGTTACTAACCTAGGATTGTGCTGTAACTCTAACGCTGTCACCTCCCATCATTCTACTTTACTTTTGTATACGACATACATACGAAGTCTACAACCAATTCTTGGAAAACAATCCCTACGACGCCTCACCTTCCGATTACTACCTTCACACATCTCCTCCTCTACAACATCGTTGAGAACATTATTTTTACCATAGTGTTTGCATCCATATAAATGTGCATAAATCTCATTATTACATGCTTGCTTTTGAGTGGTTTTTATATTTTATAGAAAAACGACTACGCAAGCCGTATTCGCGAAAATTATTCTCTGCTTCATCTAAACTACCAAACGTTTGTCCTACATATGGAGTATGAAACACATCATTATTTTCATTACCACCACCATCATCTCCCTCTACATTTTCAACTTCTTCCACTTCTTCATCAACATCATCTTCTTCATCAACATTATCATAATCACCAAACTCTCCTAAATCATCTAAATGCAGTGAATCATTACAGTTCGTTGGTTCAGCAACATTAACAAATTCAACATTATCATCATCATCGCTACTAGATTCCCCACATTGAGATTTAAAAAAAAATATAAACAACTTATTTGCATTTACAAATGAAGGGTTTAGCAATTAGTACCTTCAAAATGAAGCTAATTGGTTTTAAATTGGAGTAATGTTGTGAAGTCAGCCCCACAAAACGGGAGCAGCAGCAGCAACTTTAAAATAAAAGTTAAGCATACTGCTGCTTTCTAACAGAGAAACCCTAAAATATTCTTCTACGTCATTCTGTGCGGAATGGTAAGAACTATGATTTTACAAAAGTAGCTCTAGCTCAGCTAGTGCAAAACAACCCTTCCTATATGGCAGACCTGAGTTTGAGTGCGGTGATCTTTCTGCTACTAATTAATACAGATGCTTAGGAGACACTTCTAACATAGCGCATTTTAAAAGCACTATGTATATAAGCTACTAACATTGTTCTTTTTTGTATAAACACTATGTAAGTTATAGAATCAAAAAATAAAAATGAAAATAAAAATAAAAGAAGGTACTTAGATATGTAAGTTATATAAACAAAAAATAAAAATGAAAATAAAAATAAAAGAAGGTACTTAGATAACAATGTGTATCACTTCTGTAAGAACTACGCAAATCTTAGTATTTTTTAAGTAATTATTTTTATTCAGTAGCCTAAAACTTGATATGAAATGTTTAAAAATTAGCCCTTAAATAATATTGTGATACTAGTATAGCATTTTTCTTTTTCTTTTTTTATAAATACTAATAATAGCATTTTATAAAGAGTTATCTTAGTAACTTAATAATACGTAAATATTTTGTTTAAATAAATGTGTGAATAACTTTTGTAAAGTATTAAATTTAATGCAATAAACTATTATATATTAATCCCTTGATTTGTGAGTATTTATATTTCTAAAATTAATCAACTAAAAAAACTGCTCCATGTTTTAAAATAATTGGTTCGCACGCATTCTAATATTTAATAAAATATTATTTTAATTTTTTTAAATAAAAGTTTAGATATTAAACTTTTATTTAAAAAAATAATTTTAAATAGTATTTTTATTCGCTTTTGGCATTCATACTAGTTAATTATTTTGAAAGAGAGAGTATTATATTCTTCTTGTCGTTGTTTTACTAGTTAGGTATTTTTCTTTAGTAAATACTTAAAATTATATTTATTTACTTTTAATTTATTAATAAAAATATAACTTGTACATAAATATTATTTTGAATTATGTAAATATATTTAAAATTTGAAATAAATATATTACTATATAGTATAATTATATAAAAGTATAGAATATTGAATTTTATTAGTCACACTAATTTATTTTTAATCATCTAATTAATTATTAAAAATCATCAAACTAATTAATCTAAATTATAATTTTTAAATAAATTAAATATTTATACGATTTAGAGGTGATGCAGTTTTATATTTTATAACAATTAATTAAATTAAAATATATAATAATACTTTAAAATATATCCACCAAAAATAAAATTTTAACTTTTATAATTAAAATTATACTTATTTCTAATAATATTTATATGTTTCGAAATTTTTCTTCTTAACTTTATAATTCTTTATCAATGAAAAAAAGAAATCCCAATTGACCACAGTATATATTCTCTTCTCGCACTGCTGTTGCCGCTTCGCTCTCACCGCTCGCTACTTCTCCTATGGCTTCCTACTCACCCGTCCTCTGCTCAACCAAATTAAGATCTCTAATTTAATTATTAGTTATTTAGTATTAATGTCTATTTAAATTTTAGTGTTTAATTGTAGAATATTTAGTTGAGTATTGGAAGAAGTCTGATTATATGTATGATTTTACTCTCAAAATTTAGCCGTGTTTATATTCGATTTGATTTTTCTATACAAATTCAGTTGATAAGAGTTAAATAATTGTTGTTTGAAATTACATATAATTTTTTGTATATATGAATGTGGGGTTTGAGCTTAATTGTTTTCTTATTCGAATTCTTCTGTTATAAGTATTTGTGAATTGGATTATTGGTGTCTGAAAGCTTAAATCTTTTAGTATTATACTTAGGGCTGAAAATGCGCGAGAGTAGCTCGGACTCGATTTGGAATCGATTCGAATTTTAACGAATGATACTCGTATTCGAATAAAAACGATACCAAATATGACCACCTATATGATATTCATATATAAAATGATACATGATGTGACAATCCTTATACTGGTTCCTCGAATTATTCGAATAACTTATGAGTACTCGTATACTTATTTGATACATCATATTCGACTTGAATTCAATAACTTTTTGATAATATATATTACATATATTATATATGCTTAATATATATTATGATAAAATAAAAATAATTAGATTAATCATAATTTTAAATTAATTTATAGTTAATTTCTATTATAATTTAAATTTAAATTATATGCATTTATATTCTTATTTGATAATTAGTATTTAACTTGCGTCAATTATGGAAAGTCCGTGAGTAACTCGTATTCGATTCGCATTCGTTAATAGAAATTCGTGAGTAGATTAAAACAAATATTCGAATTGAATTCGTATTCGACAAAAGTAAAATGAGTAGAAGCTGACCATACTTATACTCCAAAGTATTCGACTCATTTTCACCGGTAATTATATTAGCTAATGATACTTTTTTTTGAGGTTGTAGGTATTGTAAATTTGTCTAGTATAATTTTTAATATCTTTGGCACTTCAATATTTGTGTATGCTAAAATTTTGTTTCTTAACATATATTAGGATATGCATAGGATTTAGAATAATTATATAGTTTGGAAGTTTTGAAATTCGTGTTTTAGGCTACGTCTTTTTATTTGGCTAGGTTTTGGAGACTTTTGGTTGATTTCAGCAGTATTTCCGCTAATTATAAAGTTTCTATTGAAGTTAGAAGTAATTTTTGCACCACATTTTTTAATTAGTGAATTCTAGTATTTTGGATTGTGTTCCACATATGTTAATATGCTCTGTGACGTTAGTTTAGCTTTTATTATTGTATGAATTTAGAGATTTTGTTGTTATTCAATATATTCTAATTATGAAAGATAATGTATATAATGTGTCGCTAGAATGGTGCTTAGTACATTATAATAAGTGCTTTGGTGCTTTGGTGTTCTGTGCCCTCTTTTGGTGCTTTTTTATGGAGATAAGCATTTATTCTGAAAAATAAGTGTTACCCAAACACACTCATTGTTTTAGTTCAGTTGCCTCTCCCAGGGATTGAAACCAACTTCTTATGTTACATATAATGTTAATTATGCAAGTACTTCTGCTCATAATATGTTTAATCAGAATTTTTATTGTGGGTTGAATCTTGCAATAGGTATGGAGTTAGTTTTTAGATTAACCACCCTTAATGTTTTAGATTAAAAATGGTCAACTCTCATATTATATTAGGTTTTATTTTTATGTGTGCATGATACTTGTTTGTATATATTGCCTATGAATTGCTCTAGGTGGCTGGAAGGAAATTTTTGCAATGGTAATATCAGAACTACAAATCATTAGATAAGTCATAAATATGTGCTGAGGCAAAAAATGTTGGCCATGGCAATACAAAAAATATTTGTTATGTGTTGCGTTTTTCATTGCCCTTACTTTCCTGCCAGATGAAAAGAAATAGGTCTTAATATTCTCTGAAAAGGAGCCGGTCTCAAGTGAATTTAATAAAACTTCTATCCTTTATTTTTTGTTCTTGTTAGGTACTAAATTTATTATTCAATAAAGTTTTTATAAATTTGTTTTGTATGCAGTTTACCCATTCTCAAGTACTAATGTTTTATACTCCTAGTCAAGTGGTTAGATTTCAAAATAACAAGAATTTGTACTTGTAGTTTTCTCAAGGACAAAATGTAAAGTAGTCTTTGATACTACGATGTAATTCTTTTTGTAGATAAATTTCGATGTAAATTATTTTTAGTTTATTCTCCAGATTTATTTTTAATGAATTATCAAATTTTGTAAATATTTTGATTTGGACTGTATTTATAAGTCAATTATTGTTGGAATTGCATTCTTGTTTTGTATATAAATGTGTTATTATTGAAGATTTTTTAGTTAAGAAGATTTGTCATTAAATTTGGAGCTTCAGTAGAGGTAGGCCTTAAATATATCACAATGCTTAATTTTGCGATAACACTAAACTTCAATTACAGGAATGCTATGTAAATACCCATGGACTTAGATAACAACAGACTACCATAGCACTTACAGGAACTATTCTAATAAATACTTACATAGCATATAGATAAAACACTATTCAAGTGTCCGTCACATACATAGCTATGCATGGGCTAAGACAGCCCTTAAAAGCGCTACGTTAATAACAAAATAAGCACTATGCAAGTTCAGAATTGTAGTAGGATCGGGACCCTTTGAGGAAGGGTACATTGTGCAATTGATATATTTAACGTTTGTAAGACTAAAAGTTGAGAATCAATTTAAGATGTAAATGAAAATGGGAGTGATAGAAGTGGTAAATATATTAATTTACCATTAAAATTTTTATTTTTATTTTTTTAAAAGTAGGTTCATTCACCAAACGGTTCCCGTGTGATTCTCAATCAAACAACATAGCAGAAAGAAGGAACAGAAGTTAAAAAGAAATGTTGGTTACTGCTATGTTAATAAGTTTTATATTAGTTTAGTGAGAGGCCGGCCGTTTATTGATTTACGATCACTAAATAAACAATTATTTAAAAAAAAAATTATTTTTATAAAATTTTCTCAATCAAGAAAAGCTCATTCAATTCTATATGAATGTTCAATTCTAAAGGAATAATCAAAATATTTATTTCTATAAAAAATTCTAAGTCAAGACAAACTCTTTCAGTTCTACGTAAATAAAACCAACCCAAATCAAACGGACCCACTATATATACCATAATGGTGTCTAGGGAGTGTGAAATATGCAATCTTGCCCCTATCTCTAGAGAGGCTATTTTCAGACAAGACCCGGCCCCGGCTTCACACGACACAATATAAATATATATAAATTTAGAATATAATACCAGTGGTGGTCGTCGAAAGGCCACCAATACCCACACTTATTACTTAAGTCATGGCATGTTTTGTCACTTAATTTATTTCCTTTTGTGTTTATCGACAATCTTCGATCACCGATAGATAAACTTAAAACCTTTAAATTCTCTCAAAATCAATCAAACATTATCAATTATAATATGGGAATGTTTAATAACAATGTGTTTTAAAACTCAATATTGAGTGGAACAAATATATTTAATAATATTTCAGTGAAAAACCAACTCAAATACTAAATACTATATTTACTTACCTTCCACTGGACATGTGTTACACATCTTTAAAATACTAGTTATTTTACCGTGCAATTGCACGGACTCTTTTAAATATTTTTATTAAATTTTATAATTATTATTATATATAATATAAACAGAATCTGATAAAATAAAATACATCATATTCTCTCTGAATATTATTCTCATAATGAAATTTAATATTTATAAATATTATAAAAATATTATACAATCTTTTTAAACTAATATTTAATAACTTAATATTTTTAATATTTTTAGAAATATTATTTTATTAAATTATTATATTTCTTTTTAATTAATAAATTTTATTGATATATTTATTTATAATCTTTTATTATATAAATTTAATTTCTTATTATACATATCCAACCCTAAATTGAAAATCATCAATTTATCACTAATTTGTGTTTTCTCTGTTTACAAAAATACACTACAGAGACGACTCTGATATTGATATAGATATTGATATTGTTGTTGGTCTGGTTGGTGCAAAGTATATATACGAGGGCTATTCCTTGGAGAAGTGGAGAACCATTTAAAATCCTTAGATATACATATGTGCAGTTGGTGTAATTGATGTGCGGTTGATTATTTTGAGAAGCAGTTGGTGTGCAGTATGTGTGCTTGATGTACAGCTGATATATAACCGTTGTGCAGTTGATGTGTACAATATGCAGTCGATATATACAATGAATATGATTGGTTATCCAAGTTCTCCAATGGAAGATGGTTTTTCCATTGAACACCTATATATATATATATATATATATATATAATATTATATAGATTACTATATTACTAAAAATTATTATAACTTTTATATAATTAAAAGTAAAATTTTGCAAGAAAATAAAAACAAATTTGACTTTGATTCATAAATTTATGTAAATTCGGGTGAATTTGTGAATTTAGGTGAATTATTTTTAAATAAATTGGTAGGCACCGACTTGTCTCTTTGTCAATTCACGTAGCAAGGATACATATATTATATTTTAATTTAAATTCTTTCAGATATGTTATTGTTATAAATTAATATTACTATATAAATTTTATATTTTAATTTATATTTATGACTAATATTAAAATCAAAACGAAGCTAAATTCCCTTATTTTTTTATATATAGGATATAGTTATTTTATTTTAATATTATAAAATTTATATTTAATTTTTTATTATTTTATAAAATAATAATTTATTTAAATAAATTTATTAAGTTGTAATATTTTTATATTCTTAAAGATTAGGAATGAATAATTATTTATTTTATATCTCATATATAATGTAAATAATTTCATTTATATTCCATAGTAAATATAATATATTTTCTATTTCGATAAATCAATAATCTTTATAAAATAATAAAATGACATAAATGGTATGCGAATAGAGATGATAATATAAATTTGGTTTGGTTAAAATTAAACACTATAATTATGGCTTTTACGACTGGTGTCGTATAAACTAAGAGATATCCTCCATATTTTGTTAATTGATTTTTGGGTTTTGGGGCCAAAGTTAATGATATTAAAACTAATGAATAAACTCAATTAATAGTAAAAGATGTAGATGTAAAACAATCGATAGTATCGCTGTTTTGTAATATGTACCGGGTGGTGATAGTGTTTAATAAAAAAACCTTTGTAAGTGAATTTTGTTGTTCACAGACGTATTTACCTGAAATATATTAATATTTCTGTTGATCATGTTTTTGTTGTATTGTAATTGTTTATAGAGACAAAATTTCTATTATTTATGGAAGCTCTTGACAAGGAGCAAGCTGAGGAAGGGAAGAAAGCTGGGGCGGACATGGCTGTAGGAGGAGAGAAGATAAACCCTTTGGCTGGGGGGCAACGAGATCAAGGTGATAAACCATTAACAGAGGCTAGTATGAAGATTTTGGTGGCACAGAGGATGAAGGAGTTCATGGAAAAAGAAAAGACGGTAAATCAGAACAAAAATAAGGAGAAGTCCAAGAACACGGCTACCTCTAAGGTTCACAAGGCAGGAGAACCTACCCCAGAGAGTGGTAACAAAGATTTTGCTAATCCAGATCCTCCGTTTACCGAGGAGATCATGAAAGCCAAGACACCATCGAAAGTGAAGATCCCAGCAAGCAAGAAGTACAATGGGAAATGGGATCCCAATGCTCACATTTGCTCTTTCAATGATTCTTTGTTATTGCAACCTGTTAATAACGCCGCTAAGTGTCGGGCCGTCCCAGCCACCCTAGAAGAAGACTCACAAAGATGGTATGCAAGTCTTCGTCCTAGGTCAGTAGTATCTTTCTCTGATCTTAAGCAAAAGTTCAACTGTCAGTTCATCAGCGGGAAGACACATGATAGGAGTTCGGAGTCTTTAATGAACATAGTTCGAGGTCCTAATGAAACTCTGAGGGAATACATTGATCGGTTCACTTGTCATGCGATGAAGGTAGCAGATTTGAATCAGTGTGTGGCTCTGGTAGCCATGCAGTGAGGTACCAATGAAGCCTTTCAGGTGTCTCTGGCTAACATGCAAGAATTACAAGACCGAGCTGGTAAGTATATCTCCGTTGAGGAGACTTCAAAGAAGATAGTTAGTCAAGATGAAGGAAGGACGCGCAAAGAGTCAGAGAGCCATGAGAGGGAGCAGAAGAAATCTAGAGTGTATGTGCCATCCAAGGACCGGAGAGAAGATGGATGACCTACTCTCCATTAAATACTACTAGGAGTCAATTACTCATGGAAATTGAGAAGGAGCCATTTGTTAAGTGGCTCCCAGAAATCAAGACGGATCAGGCTAGGAAGAATAAGAACTATTATTATCAGTTTCAATAGGATTGTGGTCATGATACGGAGGACTACCATACTCTCAAGGATGAGATTGAGTTCCTGATGAAGAAGGGACGTTTAGAAAGGTCCGTGAAGAAGGATACCTCTGGTGGGGAGGCCGAGGATCGAGGTTCTAATCCACAAGGAGGAGGCTAAGCTTGAGGGGCACCCATAATGGTCAGATAAAGAGGATCCAACGTGTATGGAACCAGTCATCGATAACAGAAGTCTTACATCAGAGAGGTCATGAACATCAGAGAACCGATCAAGAGTGCTCGCATTGAACATATGATTTCTTTTTATTATAAGGATACGGAGGGGATCCAGTATCATCATTAGGATCATCTAGTTATCATGCCTATGATATGAAAAACTCAGGTTATGAAGGTATTTGTGGATATTAGGGGATCTGTAGATGTTCTCTTTCTTATGGTATTCTTGAAGATGTGTTATCAAGACAGTCAATTAACTCCGTCGGCTATATCTATCTTTGGATTCAACGATTACAAGTCCCAATTGAAGGGACCATAAATCTCCCCATCAATTCTATATTGGGAAGGGTAACCTTACATCAATTCAAAGCTGTGGCTTCTACCTATCATCTGAAGGTGAAGTTTCCAACAAAGAATGGAGTAGGTACTCTCCCGGGAGATCAGAAGATAAGGAGAGCTTGTTCGGTTGAAGCAATCAGGAGTAAAACCACTGGGGGGCAAGTATTGCACTTGGATGACCATAAGAAGAGGTATCCTCAAAGACAAGAAGGTCGAAGGACTGTACCTCGAATGGGAGAACCTTGTTAGATCGACATCCAGATAGCTAGCATGATGTTGGAAGGAGTCTTCGTGGATAAGGGAAAAGCGGTGAATGTTTTGTTCTACGATACCTTTTGTCGATTGGGATACCTAAGCATACATCTGAGTGAACATAATGGCATCATATTTGGTTTAGAAAATAAGGATGTTTGGATTAAAGGAAGTATTCCCTTAGCTGTTACCCTAGGGACATCTCCCTATCGTGTTACTCGTACCCTAACTTTCATGGTTCTAAAGACACGGTCAGCTTACACTACTCTACTAGGGAGATGAATGTTGCGGGAATTTGAGGCCAAGGATTCTCAAGTAAATACCACGGTGAGCTATCCTACGCTAGATGGAATAGAGGAGGTCCAAGGTTATGCTTCAAATAATCAAGGAAGAAGAGTACAATCTTTCTATGACAGAGACAACGAGTTTCTAAGGACGAGAGCATCACAGACTCGACATTACATAGAAGGGACCAAGGAACTATGTAGTCCATTTACTAAGAGGATTCAAGGTATGGAACTACATGAAGATTTTGATACCAGTCGTCTGACCTATTATGATGGGATGACCGATCCGATACTTCATCTGTAGGAGTTATCCCAAGGTCTGGGAAAAGAAATATCTGAGGATCTCAAGTGTAAAGTGCTCCCGTTAACCTTGGAGAAGTGGGCCTATCGATGGTATGAGAAGATGCCAGAAGAAGGTGTCTGCTGTTATATGGATCTGAAGCGAAGATTTGTGGAAGCTTTTGGAGATTACATGTGGTGCTCAAGTGAGGATTCAGTCTTATCCAAAGACGAGGGATGTCAAGCACGCAAAGAAAGTGCATAAGCTTTTTTTGTCAATTTTATTAGGGAGGGTCATGCAGACCATATAGTATTGGATATTTAAGTACTAGTGTTAAGAGGTTCTTATCTTTTGGAGTATTCATATAAATAAGAGAAAACATTTGGATTTCAAGATTTTGAGACTTCCGAAATATAATTTTATTACATAAACTTCCACCGGGAAACTCAGAGAGGAAAGATCCACCGATGGTAGTTGCTCATGGAGAGAGTCCATAATGGAATCCCAGCAACTGTTGAACCCCTGTGGTCGCATCCTAGTTGATGTGGCCTGCTTCCTCTGCATGTAATTGTCCGAGGAAAGGAAGTCCCGAATAACCTGAGTACAATGAGCTCTTGTCTCACGCCGTAAATGGTTCCCTTCCACTTCCAAGTGCCTCCTGTCCTGAAGAAGTCTAGCAGATTGGCCTGAAGTAGCCGAGATTCGAGGCCTCAATTCAGTAGCCCTTAGCTCTTTCTGGTTAGAGGCAGCGCACACCCTATTCATTTGATGAACGCCGAACTGGAAGAAGTAGTTCAACTACATGAAAAGAAAGGAAATAAGAAGGCCAGTATCACAACAAGTATATCATTCATATAAATTGGTTAAGTATAAAATATACCTGCGCCAAGGATTGAGCCCCTTGAACAATAATCTCGGAGGGAGTTAGGCTCTCCATAGCAATCTTATCTTGAGGAGTAATAGAACCCTCAGACCATTCCTAGGCCAACATTGGATGACTCATTATTGAGTCATTAGCCCGAATTCCCCAATTGCCGAAGAAGACGGCATCCTCTCGAGGAGAGGTAGACTCAGAAGCATCACGGTGGCAGACGGCTTTCTTGGAGGTAGGAAGAGGAGTCTCTGCCTTGACAGTACTCTTCTGGAGCATAGGCTTTATGAGTTCCACAGCTGCATAAGGAAAAGATAAGGATCAATCAAACTACAAATGATAAAAAAAAAAAAAGTTCAAACATTGTGGTAGATGACACTTACCCTCAGGATAAAGGCTACAGAGTTCTAGCTCCCGATACTTGTCTATCCAGAGGATTGACAAATAGTGGAGGGAAGTTCCACCCTCCAATAAAATCTTCACTAGCTCTTCTTTATCGAGGCTCAACTTCAACTGTTTAGCGAGCCCATCGTGAGCTTTGCCAAAAGCAGTCCTAACTTAGGACTCCCATTATCGCGTCTGACAACGGACAAAGAAATACTCTGACATCCAACCCGATAGGGATTCAGGCATAGAAGTCGTAGCAAAGATGAGAGGAACACCATGGCGATGCTTGGTGGTGATCCATCCGCCCAAAGGAGAGCAACTTTTAAACTGAAATATCATACGGAAGATACCAATAGTTGGCTCTACATTCTTCACTTTACAAATCCCCAAGAAGGTGTGGATGGTCTTATACCCGTTGGGGTGTAGCTGGGCTGGTGTGATACGTGCCTCGGCAAGAATACGGTAAGTGCAATCATGGAAAGGAATACAGAGGCCTGAGAGAAGGGACTCCTTGAAGACGCAAAGGGAACATTTCCATTTGCATGGATGGTTGATCGGAGAAGGGACGACCGCTTTGTAGTCACCCTTGATGTCGAAGGCCCGAGCTAAGTGCTCGATCTCCTGTTGAGAGGGAGAGCTTTACCATGGCTGATGTTCAAGAGTTTACAATTTGTTTGACGATAGAAGAATGGGAGAGGACTTGTTCGTCCGTCTCAAAGTTGGAGAAGATAAAAGTTAGGGCTTCTTCAAAAGTATCGATATTGGAGAGGATAAAAGAAGAGGCTTCCTAGTTTGTATCGAAATATAGAATAAACCGTTCCTAAAAAAAATAAAAGAAGCGGAGTTTCTCTGTTTTTACCCAAGTATTAATTACTACCGGTAGAAAAACGGCATTCTCCACAAGGTAAAAAGGGGCATTTCTTGGGTTTATAGAGATTTTAATTAAAGCTAGATAGAAGATCAAAACTCGAAATGGAATGTCACCTAATTACGAGATTAAAAATGATAAAATAAAACTGATAATTTCTGAGTTTAAAAATAAAACTGAATTTAAAAATAAAATAATGACTGCTATGAAATGGGTTGATTTTATTTGTCCCCAATGAATCCTACCGGTGCTCGGAAAACAACTTGGAATGGTCAATTGAATTGGTTGATTTTAAATTAAAAGCAAGCAATAAGGGGTGTCCGTTCAGTTTTATTTTAGTCGATTTTATTTAGCGTTCACAAAATAAAACCGACTAACGTTAATTATATTTGATCGGCTTTAACCCTTTTTGTTGTAATGCATGACAAACAAAGTCAAATATTATTTCTTTGTTGATTCATCCAGGTGACTGTTAGTAAACAAATAACAATGCAAATCCTAGTTATAAAAGTCGATTTCAAGTACTTTCTGGAGTTTAGTTTTATGTAGTTGAAGAAGATGAAATTGATGGGTAAGGAGAAGAACAGAGTAGACTTATTGCATCAAAACTTTGGTTTTAATGTTTTGATTGTTAGTAAATTTGATCATTTGGACTTTGTTGAAAACAGATCTTAAGTTTCTTTGTTAGTTTATCTAGAAACTACAATTGTTTCTATGTCATTTAAGTGTTGATCTTGAATTGTGTGTTATACTTAGATCATGTTCATTAAGAAATTTATAAACCATAATCAGTTCAATCTTAGTATAAAATATGTTTAGCTTGTTAATCTATATAAAATATAGGTATGTCATTAAGTTAACTTTGAATCATGTGTGTATTTATATAACCAAATGTATACATATTCATACATAGGTGATGGTTTTGGAAGTGGGATCATTGATCTAAGGGGATTAAATCGTGTCAAGTCACAACTTTCAATAAAATTTGGGCTACATTCTATGAACCATCTTCAATTCCAGAAGGATTTTTATGCTTTGATGTTATTGTCAATCCCAACTAACCACTATTTGGATGGGTTCTTGTACCTAACAGAATGAACTGATGGCCACTCTTCTTTTATGCTACTCAAAGCGTCTTTCCTCATAGAAGGTACAACTTTAGAAACAACAAAAGCTGTGGATAAGGGTATCGCAGATCCCTTGCTGTGAAGGAGATGGGCAAGTGGAGGAGATTCAGAAGTGAGGCAAGAAGAAAGCTGAAGAGGAGGAGGAGGGAGAAACCGTAAGCTAGGTGATGGAATTAAGATATAAGAAGCCTTCAAGGTAGACCGACTGGCCCATCGCACTGCTTCCTTGAGTTGCCACTGCAAGATCATTGAAAGTAAAAACTGGATTTGAGAATGCGAAAAAATCTAAGGAGTGCATGTTAGACCTCATTAAAATAAGAAAAGATACTCGTACATTAACTTTACTTGACACTACCCACAAAAAATGCTTACTGTTCCCATGGCATTACAGATTTTAAAATGATTCCTCAAAAAGCAAGTCTCCGAATTAGATCAAAAAAGGAAATATTTAGACTGTTATCATCCAAAATGTCGAATGTTTCTCCCCGAGTCACAATTTGTTTGTCCAATTTTAAAACTTCCATGTACACCAAAAGTCCAGCCAATTTCTTATATCTCTCTTCATGCAGAATATCAGTTAACACGAAGAGCCTAAAAGAAACTAGTACAACGATCTCTGATTCACCCATAGAATAATGTACTGATTTTTAAAACAGTCACCATTTAAGCTATTTCAGAATATTAGCCAAGGGGAAACAGAAATTCATTGAAGGAACAAGTTCAGTGATATATCTTCAGCCATGAAATGATATATCTTCAGCCATGAAATGACCTATACCTCAATGTTTCGAACTTACAACTCAGACATTAAAGAGTAATTAGACGATCTTAAACACTTAAACAAGATCATGTCATTTCTATAACTAAATAAATGACCAAAAAGCATTGTCTAAGGTAAAGGAACAAACTGCAAGTGATGGAGTGTTTCAAAGTAATACGAACTTACATGAGCCTACAAGACATAATAAAATAAGAAAAATTTCTTGCAAAATTTAAAGGGAGGCAGGCAGGGGTTATGCCCCCCCCCCCTCTCTCCCCCTCGAAACTCGCGAAAAAATATGAAAATTTGGTAGAAATATTTAGTAATTTTAAGGGAATTGAGCTTCGCCCCTGTCAACTTTTAAAAAAATATATTAGATATGTATATTTTATTTTAAGATTATACATATTTTATGTTACTTTACCCTACATTATTATGTTTTCTTTGAACTTCTAATGAGCAAACATCTACGCGTTTAGCTAATCTTTTATGTTCATTTTTAAAATAAATTCATCGCAATTTTCGAAAAAATTGGCGCCCCTATAGTAGAATCCTGGTTCCGCCACTGAATTTTAGTATTGCTAAACAGCATCCCTAATCTGGAAAATGGCGAACAAACTAGAGGAAGCCTGACAATTGAAAGGTAAGGGAGCAGAAACATACCAGGTGATTGTGAATCTGCTTGAAGAACTAGTTTTAAGGAGCGACTGACTGATATTGACACAAGACTGATGCTTTGCAGCCACTGAAGCAGACCACTGGAGTTGTCAACTGCGGTATGACCACCCATAATCTGTTTTGTAGCTGAAGGTTGCCCCATACCACCTTTCATGTACCTAGAAGCCTTCAGATGAGAGCTATACAAAGGCCTAGGTGATGAAGGCATGGTCCGATCTTGCATCATACTCATCTCTTGTTGCGGAAAAGTATTTCTGTTGCTGCTCGGAGGTACCCCATCAGGTGTTGATCGTCATAGCTGGATGGGGCATTTCCTGACCTCTGAACCCCCAATCGTATACAGAGCTTTTTGCCATTCTATTCACACTTTAAATGGCTATCAGAATTTTACAAATATGGGCTTTTACAAAAATAATGTTTTGCAACTTATGATCACAACAAGTGTTTTTTAAGAAAATGCCACTACTGTTTATACTGACTTAATAAGCAGAACTCACCAGAAAACTGAGCCATCTTTAATTCAATGACTATTCAATTTTATGGTCAATCCATATAGCCTCCATTTCAACGTACTTTTCAACCATTAATTTTGGGGCATTTTGAAATAACTTGAAAGCAAAGACGTCCCTAATTGACAAACTTTTTGCATATAGTGGTATTATAAGCTGATAGATAGAATTAACATACCCTGGCATTCCAGTTCATAGAAGCTTCCGATAAGTGTAATCACAAAATCTCTAGGCTTGGCAATCCCAGTCTCAGGAGAACACGCTTGAAGTATCTGATAGCCTTGCTGAAGAAGTTGGATTAAAAGGAACTGCAGGCCCTTTGTATCCTGTCTACTACTGATCCCACCAAAGGGGAATATATAGTTATCAAGCAGTTCTCCCCTTGAATCTGTCCATATGCAAACCAGCCAACACCAGATCCATAACTATCCGTCTCTTCTCCATCAATCTGCGAACTTGGTCCCCGTATCTCCATAGATATCCGTCTCTTCTCCATCAACAGGTTGGAAGAATAACTTGAGACGGTCCAATTTCGAGGAACTACTTCCATCAAATTCAGCGTCTCTACTGACAACAACTTTCCCGGTACAAATATTGTAAAACATGTACCCTTTTGATCTAGAATGGTACCCGATAAAAATATGCTTCTCACTTTTTGAATAAAGCTTCATTCTTTGTTCATCTGGAACATGAATATAAGCAATACTCCCAAACACACGTAAGTGAGAAACACTCGGCTTTTTACCACTCCATGCTTCTTGAGGTGTCAAACCATTAACACTTCTTCAGGCAGAAAGGTTTGACAAATACACAGCACATGCTGCGGCTTCTGTCCAGAATTGTTTTGGCATGTTTTTACTCCTAAACATGCTCCGAACCATATTTAAAACGGTTCTGTTTTTGCGTTCCACAACTGCATTCTGCTGAGGCGATCTTGGAACGGTAAGAAAACGTCGAATCCCATTATTCTTGCAAAACAGATTGAATTCTTTCGAAGTAAATATCCACTCTGCTTTTCAACTAGAGCTTTAAATCTTTAAAAACTCCAAAAACATCATCTTTCGACTTCAGAAAATAAATCCAAGTCTTACGAGAAAAAACATCAATAAAAAGTAGGAAGTAATTAGCTTTACGATGCGAGGATAGTCTGATTGGTCTGCACAAATCAGCGTGAACATGCTCCAGTGGCTTGGTTGCTCTATAATTAGCTTTCCGTTGGAAACTCCTCCTTGCTTGTTTACCAAACATACAACCTTCACAAAGTTGATTGGGATGATTTAATTTTTCCAGCCCCGTCACCATGTTATCATTTGAAAGTGTTATCAAACTTCCAAAATTAAGATGACCTAGCCTCAATTGCCAGAGCCAAGAAGTATCTTCAGTTCATGTCTTCGAGCACTTTGGATGATCAACGTCAAGCTTCAGTAAAAACTTTATGTTTCTCTCCATTGGCACTTCAGTAATCAATGCATGTGAACCATCTCTTATAGTAAGATGTTGATCTTTCAAATGGATATCATAACCCATTTCAAGAAATTGTCTGAGGCTCAAATATTCGACTTCAAATCAGGAATATAATAAACATGGGAAATTAAGAGGTGATTACCATTTTTCGAACGAACAAGAACATCACCTTTGCCTCTGATTGGCTAGCTAAAACAACCTGAGTGGCTAGCTAAAATCACTGATCTCTGGAGTCTATTGTCATGCCTTTCAGTTAGTGTCAACCAAATCATCTATATTGTTGTCTATTACTCCAATTCTTAGTATTTGAAGCCAATGTGCTGATTGAGTTTGTTGTTCATCTTCCTGTCGCTTTTTGTCAAAAGTTTGCATCTTCTAGTTTTTATACTTCTGCATATATACATAATTTGTAAGACTTTGTGATGAAACTCAGAAGTGATCATTTCGTAGACTTGTTTAAAAGAAAGTTCTATTTCTGAAATCTACGGTATAAGCATTATATAAGTTTTTAGCCTGTGAGTTAAAGATTGCATATGCTTAGGTCAATTAAAGGCTAGAATTTATACAACTCAAGTTCCCCAGGCACTAGAATTTATTGAAATTACCATTGAAGTAAACTTAGAGAAATTTCTACTGTAAAAATATTACTACCTCAGTTAAACTATCTCTGAATAAAAATATTTTATTTAGAAAATAAAAACTTTATTTTTTTTAATATTCGATCAAAACACTTAAAAATATATAAAAATATAAATGTCTTATATTATAAGGGAGGAGAGAGTAAGGCCCTGTTTGTTAACAAGTTTCTTTGTATTGTTCTTTCTTACTTTATGTACTAATATATATACCCGTTATTGTGGTATAAACAATACACATAATACAATTGATTTCCCCAAATTACTGGTTTCTTATCTACTTTTCTAACAGGACTGATTTAGTTATTATTTACTTCTTGTGCTCCTTTCTAGTTGTTACATAGATCCATTCCAAATACTCTTGAGTTTTACTATTTTAATCTGAACTAAAATTTACTTGTGTAATGAGTATGAAGTGGTAAAAGGTGGTCGACATTTTGCCTGTACTAGTAATATTTTTCTAATTCAAGTCGATCTCTTTTTATTCACTTCAGAATTTCACATTCCCCATATAAAAATTTTGGAAAAATTTCAGAGAACTAGTTCATTTCATGAAATAAACAAATCTCATAAAAAAACTCATTTGTATCAGTAATTTCTCTCAATCCATTTCTTTATTTTTGGTTTGGTTTGGGTTGGATTGGTTCTAATTTGTTACATATTAAATTGTGCAATTTTTATGTATCTGTATCAGCTATACCCTGCTTCTATACACTGCTAGCTCCTTTTGATAATTAATCAGTTCACTCTTGTATGTGTCAGGTGTTTCCTGTCAAATTTTGACTATAAATATATATAGATAGATTTAATTTTTCTTCATTTTAGTTTTATTGATAATTTTCTCAATTCTACTCTGTCACACAGATTATGCATACATGTCCCAAAATTAAAATAATCTATAAATAAGTTATTATTAGTAGCATTATATTTAAATAAATTCTTTAATTCTTTTAGATAAATTATTATATTTAATTTATGCTTTTAGTTCATACAAGAATCACTTATACCAGTTTAAAGTTGGTAATTTATATTCTTAAATCAATTTTCGGTCTTATACCTTTGTACTACTAGGATTCACATAATTTGAATATTTATTATTATGTCTCTGGAAATTGTTAGATATATGTAGCTTCATTTCTAACTGTTAAGTTGTATTATGATGCATAAATGAAATGTCAAATTACTTTCTTACCTATGAAATATAATTTGAGTACTGGATGTAAGTATTCTGGTATTGGTCATCTTTGCAAGTAGTTTAAACTTTTACTCAAAATAAGAAAAATTGAAAACTAATGTTTATGGTGAAAGCACCTAAAACAACATATTGAAGTAAACAATGATTTATAAAAGAGACCACAGGAAATAGTTTTCACTAATTCTGAGTTTCTTTTATACCCCAACTTACATTAGTTGAACTTTATAAAACTTTTTGAAATTTAATTTTACTCTTTACTCTTAGGTATAGAGAACTTTTATACCCCAACTTACATTAGTTGAACTTTATAGAACTTTTTGAAATTTAATTTTACTCTTTACATTCCTCCAGTAAGAATCTACCAAACAAGGATCCACTAATTCTACTGCTTGCCATCTGTCTACAGTTTGTAAGCCTACAAATTGTTGTTTTTCAATATTATTTCGAACAGTAAGAGTGGTGAAATATTTAAAACTGTTTTCTCATGTTATTTAGAAGATCTTCAGCTCTGTCTGATCAGTAGAAACTAGTGTACTTTCTTCCGATAATAATCTCGAGAACTAAGGCCTGAAACTGAATACATTTGGTTTTATGGTGAAACGAACTGTCCGTGCATAGTATTTTCCGGACATATAACCACAATTAAACGGATATTTAAAATATAATTTAATCAGAATATGAAGCTAAAACTGTCCGTGCGTAGTATTTTCCGGACATATAACCACAATTAAACGGATATTTAAAATATAATTTAATCAGAATATGAAGCTAAAACTGTAAGAGACTACTTATGAGCATTAAACTCCTACTCTCTCTCTATCTATCTATCTATATATATATATAGTATAGGAAAAATATGTTAGTAACTTAATAGTTAGATAAGTATAGTTTTGAATAGTTGTTGTAATCTTATACCAAACATGTGGTTATACAAGACATCCTCATGTACTAAATAAATATACACAAATACACAACAAACTTTTTTAAAACTTTTTTTTTACGGATTCATACATTCATATTCATATGTATGAATCCAAATTTATAAGTATGAATGTATGGATCCAAATTTATAGGTATGAATGTATGGATCCAAATTTATACATATGAATGTATGAATCCAAATTTATTAATTTTTTAAACTTTTTTTTTAATTTTTTAAACTTTTTTTAAACATTTTTTTGAACTTTTTTTACGGATTCATACATTTATATGTATGAATCCAAATTTATAGGTATGAATGTATGGATCCAAATTTATAAGTATGAACGTATGAATCCAAATTTATAGGTATGAATGTATGAATCCAAATTTATACGTATGAATGTATGAATCCAAATTTATACGTATGAATCCAAATAAAATCTGAATTATTTTCTTAATTAAAAGTTATGATTAATACAAAAATTTTAAAAATGTATGAATCCAAATTTAAACAATATAATATATTAAAATTTTAATTTTAATATTATTTTATAATATAATATAATATATTAAAATTTAAAATTTAAAATTTAATATTATTTTATAATATATTTATTAATAAGTTGTATATCACACGGACAATTTGCTAGTATTTATAAAAAGATAAATATAATTTTATAATAAATTTTCATAGAAAAAATGATATAAGATTAAAAAATCAATAAAATTTTAAACAATACTGAAACTAATAATAACTACAAAATAAAAAGACTTGATAACTGGGAAAAGATGGATAAAATCATGAAACAGTGAAAAATATAAATAGAGAAAATAAGGCAGATGGAGAGCAAAAGAAAGCAAGAGAGAGAAAAAAAATCATTAAAAAACTAAATTTAGTTTGTAACAATTTTTTGTACAAATATAATGTAAAATTGAAAATTTAATTAAAGTTTAAATAAATGTAAACAAAAGAGGGAAAAAATGATTACCTTTACTAGAGTTGAACCCGGAATATATAGGAGTAGATGAGCAAATATTGTTGTGTGCGCCACCCTACTGTTCACCAATACCTAGTGTATTAGCTGTTGTATGTCAGCCGTTGGATCTGATCCAATCCAACGTTTATTAATGGTTCTCTGGTGTAATTTTTTTTATGTGGTTCTCTCTTGAACCATCTCCTATATATCTATACCTATATATTAAAGCAGAACTCATACTTATTTCGTCGTCGTCGTCGCTGTTTTAAATAATTATAGTATTATTTTTATTAAATTAAAAATTATTAAATAAGAATCCTTTTA
>JAUEJK010095664.1:0-11657 GCA_032274865.1 Eryngium alpinum | reverse complement strand
TTTATATATTACCATATATATATATATATATATATATATATATATATATATATATATTGTCCGTTTTGACCGCTTACTTCTACGAGCGAAAACGAGTCGAATACCTTCGACTATAAGTATGGTGAGATTCTACTAATTTTACTTTTATTGAATACAAATTCGATTCGACTATATTTTTAATCGAATTCGAACTACTCACGAACTTTCCATAATTGAACAACTTAAATACTAATTATCAAAGAAAATATAAATGTATATAATTTTAATTTAAAATATAGATTATAATTAGAAATTAACTATAAACTAATTTAAAAGTAAGATTAATCTACTTATTATTATTTTATCATAGTATATATTAAGCATATATAATATATGTAATATATATTATCAAAAAAAATTATTGAATTCGAGTTGAATATGATGTATCAAATAAGTATACAAGTACTCTTAAATTATTCGAATAATTCGAGCCGAATATGGACAAATATAAGGGTGGTAAGATTCTGTATTATTTTATATACAAATATCATATAGATGCTCATATTTGGTATCGTTTTTATTCGAATACGAGTACCGTTCGTTAAAGTTCGAATCAATTCCAAATCAAGCCCGAACTACTCTTACTCATTTTCAGCCCTCTTACTTCTAATATATCAGTCACTTTAAAAATAAAAATTTCATCATTTTTAATCATTCTTCCGTTGATCATGTGTATCCCATAGAAAATTAAAAGCAGTCGTCATTTTTAAACATTTTATTGAGGATCACATAGAAAAATTAAAAGCCACGGTAGATGAACATCGCTTTTATATCCGTCATTTTTATATTTAGGCCAGTTCTCACTTTTGATCTTCTTGATCCATTGGTATTAACATTATAAGCGGCTCATATTATTGGTAGCTTTTAATTCATCATTTTAAATAAATATTTATGTTAAAAAATAATAAAAGCAACGAATTCCTTTTATTTAACTTTTAGTCCATCACTTTTGGCATGTTTTGCTGGTGTGAATAATCAAGTTACAGTGTTCAATTCAACTATTTAACATTCCAGAAAGCACGTTAAAATAGATCCGGAAAAAATGATTAAATACATTTAAAGTGAATTGAAAATCACAACAACAAAACGAACACAAGAAAATGCTAAAGCATTTACCGAAAACACAAACATTCAAAGTGAATCAAAAATCAAAAGCATATAAAGCCAAGAAAAATGACAATTAAAGCAATGGCTTTGTTTTTCTTTTTAGCTACATTCAAAGCCATTTGGGACTTGCTTGCCACAGTTGTTAAGAACTAAGCTGAGAGCAACAGGAATATTAAGTTTGATTCCCAAAATATTGGCTTTAATAGCAGTGCAAAGACAAAGGGCAGCCTCTAAGTTGACAAGGCCTTCAAGAAGACTGCAGCAGGGCAACGTCGGTGGGGCTCCGATAACAACATTGTTAACCAGATTGAGAACGTCAGCACAAACGCCTAGTTTGAGGGCATCTCTAGGGCATTTTCCTGCAGATGGATATGGAGTGGGAGTTGGCTTCGGTTTAGGCTTAGGCCCGGGGCAAGTTTCACACGAACTTACAAGGGAAAAGAAGAGGATGTTAATGGCGAAAAAGAGAGCGGTTGAAGCTGTTTTTATGGAAGCCATTTCTGAAACTGGAAGGCTATGAAAAGTTAGGAGTATAGATCAGAGCTTACAAGGGTTTTGTTCTGATGAAGTAGTTTGTAGGGAATGGAATTAATTTATAGGGGAAGTTTTGTTACATGTCCAAGGAAATTGAGCTGTCAAACACATTAAATTTAGCAATTATTTGGATGACTGGTGGTGGGGTTTTTATAAACATATATTAACTGGAACCAATCTAAATCTAATGCTGAAAGCCGTGCCAACTGCCAGAAAAAATAAAAGGCTTCATTTTATCAGTCGATTCTTTCACCTCTTGTTTAGTATGGTGTAAAATGTTGCTTAATTTTTCTCCATAATGTGAGCTTGTACTACCTAACGAAATTCAGGATTGCTTGAGGTCTCACAAAAGAGAATATCTGTATCTTACGAATAATATATTCTGTTTGGTCAGTTGGTCTGTATTAAGTTTCAGTGTCTATCCGACAATATTCATGATGTAAAAACGACTTCACAAAAATCATAAATTCGGTTGATTTTACACCTAAAATCTGCTTGTTTTCATGTATTCGTTGCTGATGTATATACCGAACTGCAATTTGTAGTATATATCTTCTACCATATGAGTTACTGTGTGAAGGAATGATTCTAGTGTTTTATAGTCCGTGATAGGTGATCGACATTCATTTCTCGAAAAGGAGAAATAATGTAAAAAATACTAAACAAACTTCAATCGTTGACCTACTTATGTCACGGGAGCTTTTAACACCTAATTATATTTACATACCAGTGGCTGTATTACTTAAATGTAGAAATCATACAAAATATATATAATGTTAAGCCTATGAACTGATATAGTTTGTACAAAACATAAGTGTTGGAAAATTTATAATGATTATTGAAAAATTGAATAGTTATAGTTAGAAGTTGGATCACTTCATTAGTGACCGTTCAAGATGAAAAATTACAATTATTCATGAATAGTTATCTTTAATAGTTGTGACTTTTAACGAAAGGATAAGACTCTCTTTAAAATGATTCACTCTGTATTGTTTTATGGATCGAAGAATAATACACATAGATTACTGTATTAGAGTTTTGATTACAAAGTTTAAACTTTTGTTTGTGGGAGTCATAAAAATTTGAAGTGCTACTATTTTTATGGACGTAATCCATTTTATCTTGGGAGGCAACTTGAGCACTAATAGAGAGGACCTAATTATCTTAAGGAAAAGATTGTATAATCTGACTAGGATACATGTTTATATTTTTCTCTTCTTTTCTAAAAGGTTTCACTTCATAGCGTTCAAAGATATCAAGTAAGTTAAAATTGTAAATTTATTTATATGTTTATATGCAAATTACAACCTTAATTTTTACTAATTAGGATCTGTGTGATATAAATTATTATAACTTATTAGAGTTAGGGTTTCTAACCATTTTTCTTATTTATTATTAATATTAGTGTGTTTCTAACAAACTTTAGACAACTATCTGTTTTACTCTCCCTTTGGTGTTTACACTTGTCTTTGTTTACACGTCTTTTTTGATTATGTATAATGTAAATAAATTATGCTCATCAATAGTCTTCTTATATAATCTAAGTTGTGTTGTATATTATTTGCCTTTTCTTTAATTAATTTGGTTACTTGGGATTTATCAATATCGTATCGAATTTATGTGTTTCTCATCAATTTTCACCATTGTTCTTGTGTTCGCTTCCTTTGTAAGTATTTTGTTAGATTTGTGGTGTACTTGTGTGTTTCTTTGAAATTTAGGTTTTGTAATCTTACTGGCAAGAAAGACTATTATTCTAGATATATTATTTTAGTTAGTATAATGTATGTTTTTAATTTATATTTTTTAATTAAGGTTTTTTTTATTATAGAGTTTAATTTGTAGAATTAATGGATGTGTAGTTATGCTATTATTAGGTTTTCAAATAAGAAAATAAATTAAGATAAGATTTAAAATTTTCTTACTTATCAGGAATAATTTTACTGGAATAAAAAATATTACTATTTAATATATATAATAAATCTTTGGGATGGGCAGAAATAGAAAGAGTAAGTATGATTTTCCATCATTTGCTTATGTACAACTACAAAGTAAGCAATATTATAATTGATCAACCAACATTTATCGAATTTGAAAAAGTGTCAGAAGAGATGGCTCGATCCTCTTATTTTTATTTCTCGAACCGAGAGATCCATGAATCGGGATCCTGATGCATTCTTCTAGTATTCAAGGCTCTTTATTTTGGTGGTGTATATGATACATGTGCTCGGGAGGGGGAGATGTAAGAAAAATTACCAACTTGACCCTCAGCCCAAGTATTATAATTAGTTATTTACTAAAATCAGCCTTTGGAGGGGAAGGGTGGATTGTTATTGTAGACGATTTGGAAGATATAATCGGAAATTTCATAGATTTATGGAATCGGTTACTATTTTTGAATCTCAAATACTATTTATGATTATGAATCTCAAAAAAGAGAAAAATCTGGGAATCTTATGTGATTGGTTGGTATTCAACCCAGTATTTTTTATTACGAAAAAATGACATTGCATTTCACGAAACATTACAATTAAGTTTATCTGATTCTAGGTTATGTAATGGAGTTAAGATTATGGTAGTTTATATGAAGTTATGGTGTGTTTTAGGATTAAGGTTTGCCCTAGCATTGAAGGTACATAAAGCCTAAGCACTCCACTATTAATATTTATTTACTATATCAATATTAGTATTAATAACATAATTTATGTTTAGAATAATAGTTTAAATTAATTTTTCTAATAAATAATGTTGGTCATAATAAAATTAGTTAAAAATTTATAATAATATTTTTTAATTTTAAATATATTATTCAAGTAATATTATAAATATAAAAATTATATTTATTTGTTGTAATGTAATTATTTTAATAAATAATATTAACAAATTTGATTAATTTATATTATATTTATAATATTATTTTTTTAGTTTATATTACATAATATTTTTGAATATTATTTGCATAATATATTGTTTATATATTATTTTGTATTGAATATTATTTTTGAAATTATTTTTAAAAAATTACTTTTTATAATATAAGTTTCTAATTAATTTTATATTAAATAATAATAAATATTAAAAATTTAATTTAATTTATTATTCTAAAATAAATATATATTATTAACATTAAATATATTATAGTAAATAAATTTTAATATAAATAACTTATTTATATTATTTTAATATATATGCATAAATGTATATATATTACATTTTGTAATTTAAATCAAAAGCTTGTATTGGTATAGTGGTTAGGCTTTATGTATATTCAATATTAGGTCATGGGTTATGCCATGTCACTTGTCACGTAAGCATATTTAACCCCTATATTATGTTTAGTTAGGAGATATATGGACGTCAGCTGTCACCTCATTTACCACGTCAGCACAAACTAACGATTATGTCATGTCACTTGCCACGTAAGCATTTTTAACCCCTATATTATGTTTAGTTAGGAGATATATGCACGTCAGCTGTCACCTCATTTCCCAAGTCAGCACAAACTAACGAAACAATAATTTAGTGAATTTAGTGACTAAACCTAGGAAAGGGCAATAGTTTTGATTGATTTTCCCTATGAATTTTGAATTAGATTATTGTTTATATTTTGTACCTATTTTTATATATTTTGTATAATATGTCTTATTTATAAAAAGTACTTTTGTGCTGCAGGTATTAGAACTTAGTTTTTTTAACTGACTACACTTAATTTACTCTTATTAGAGTTATATTATTTATGCTAAGGTTTAAGATACGGATGTGATCTAAAAAATCATTAGGTTATTTTTTTATCACTGCTATTTAGGTGATAATTAAATAGGGTAAAATTTGTGTCAAAATCTGTTTACAATTGGTTTAATTATCATATTGACCACTGAACTCGGAACGGAATCTTAAATTGAACACTAAATTAAAAATGTCTCATTTACAACAGTATAATAGTTGTCAGATATCAATTTAAACTTTAGTATTAAATCACTTAACGGAAATGACCGAAAAAGTTACAAAAAATTAATAAAAAATTACATAATTTTTTATTTTTAATAACATTATTATACATTTTTATATATTTATAAATTCGAAATTTATATAATTTTTTATATATATCTATATTTTATTATACTAAATTGTAAATAATAATTAAAAATATAGATATATACACAAAATTATATAAATTTTGAATTTATAAATACATAAAAATGTATAATAATGTAAACTATTAAAAATGAAAAATTATGTAATTTTTTATTATTTTTTTTTTAACTTTTTCAGTCATTTCCGTTAAGTGATTTAATACTAATGTTTAAATGGATATTTGGTAACTAGTGTTGTAAATGAAAGCACTTTTAATTTAGTGTTCAATTTGAGATCCGATTATGAATTCAGTGGCCAATATGATAATTAACCAGTTTACAATTTGATATGATATATTTATATGGAATAAAACCATCCGAGATAGGTTTCAGATCTTTCTTGACTTTCTGCTCCGGTTTTGTTCATTACAGTTTTGTATATTAAAAAAAGAAGAAGCACAAACTGTAGGTTTATCAAAGCAACTTATAGGTTGGTTGGTGTATGATGTGTTAGGTATAATAGCTAGTGGAGTAACGAGTTTTCCTACCGAACCGTCTGACATGGCACGCTATATTATTAGCGAGCACCATTTCACTCGACATAAATGGCCAGCCTCCTTCCCTCTCCGTCCTTATATAATATGCTTTCTTCTCTCCGATGTGTTTCTTTTCTTTATCTTTTCTTTAATACAATCAATTACATAAAAATTTTTAGAATAAAATATAGAAATAGCTACTAACTTTTTAATCAGTATTGTTGGAGTGAAACCAAAGCTAAATTCTACATGACAAATATTATATAATTATTTTGGCTAGTGAAGCAATCTCCATTAGACTTGCTCTAACGAGATAAAACAGATGGAAAGCATCAGATGATCCATCTATTGTAGGTTAAATGATTAGTTTACCCTCAAAATGGGATCTTCTTCATATCTAACCTCACAATAGATGATATAAATCCCATCGATTACAAGAAGGTGGTCAATTTTATTTGGGTGGTATTAACTTTCAGTGTTAATTTGCTAGTGTTCATGTCCTTAATGGAAAATGACGCATTGGAAGATTCAAATCGGTCAAGCTACCGATCACCATGATTGATTTTATTAGATTTATTTGAATTAGTGTTAGACTGATAAAAGGTGATGGATTATCATCGGACTCGTTTTCTAATAGACTTGATCAAAATTTGGAACTTTAAATTTCTCATATATATCAAATAATTTAAATTAAACTTTGAAGGGATGGAGTGACAAATTTGTTTCTTTTAAGTATGTCACTTTTACCTAGCTAGGCCACTTCTTAAAAGCGAGGGCTGATTATCTTTATCCGTCCATTTTAATATTATAAGTTGATTATCTTTATCCGTCCATTTTAACATTATAAGCGATATAATCTGTCACTTTTAATTCATCGCTTTTAACAAGTTGACCGATCAAATATGATAAAAGCAACGAACCCCTTATCTGAAGATTTTTGTCCATCGCTTTTGACATGTTTTGTTGCAGTGAATAATGACGTTGAAGTGTTCAATTCAATCATTAATCAACATTTCAGAAAACACGTTAAAGATATTAGATCCAGGTAAGAAAATTAAATACATAAATGAGGAATGATTTTACACTTAATAAATTAAGTAGCGAACATTTCCACTTTGACGATGAGAATTGAGCACAACAAGAAAAAGCTCAAAGAATTTTCGGGAAACATAAACTTTCAAAACGAACTGAAAATCAAAACATATAAAGCCAAGAAAAATAACAATTAAAGCATTGGCTTTGTATTTCTCTTTAGCTACATTCAAAGCCATTTGGTACTTGCTTGCCGCAGTTGTTAAGAACTAAGCTGAGAGCAACAGGAATATTAAGCTTGATTCCCAAAATATTGGCTTTAATGGCAGTGCAAAGACAGAGGGCAGCCTCTAAGTTGACAAGGCCTTCAAGAAGACTGCAGCAGGGCAGCGTTGGCGGGGCTCCGATAACAACATTGTTAACCAGATTGAGAACATCAGCACAAACCCCTAGTTTGAGGGCATCTTTAGGGCATTTCCCTGCAGATGGATATGGAGTGGGAGTTGGCTTCGGCTTAGGCTTAGGCCCGGGGCAAGTTTCACACGAACTTACAAGGGAAAAGAAGAGGATGTTAATGGCGAAAAAGAGAGCGGTTGAAGCTGTTTTTATGGAAGCCATTTTTTAAACTGGAAGGCTATGAAAAGATATGAGTGAGATCAGAGCTTAAGAGGGTTTTGTTCTGATGAAGTTGTTTGTAGGGAATGCAATGAATTTATAGGGAAAGTTTTGTTACATGTCCAAGGAAATTGAGCTGTCAAACACATTAAATTTAGCAATTATTTGAATGACTGATATGGTGGATTTTATATAAACATATATTAACTGGACATGTTCGTTTCCCAAAATCTAAATCTAATGGTGAAAACCGTGCCTGTTGCCATATTAAAAGGCTATGTATTGAGATACTCTCCCATTTTGTGGTTCCCATGAGTATATCAGTTGGTTCTTTCACTGTGTTAAGTCCGGTAAAAAGATTTGCAAGGTATTTCTCGATAATGCGAGTTTTACTACCTCACGAAATTCAGGATTGGCTTGGTCTTACCAAGGAGAATATATTCTGTTTGGTTGGTACTAAGTTTCAGTGTCAATCCCACAATGTTCATGGTGAAAAATGACTTTACAAAGGTCATAAATTCTGTTTATTTTACACCTAAAAAAAAAGCTACCAATGAAAAAAACCAGTTAACTTCCCTGTAAGTTATAGGATGTATCTTCTAGTTACTGTGTGAAGGTAACGTTGATGATTCTAGTATTTCGTAGTCCGTGATAGCTAGTCGCCATCCATTTCTCGAAAAAGAACAATAATGTAAAAAAACATTAAAGAAACTTCAATCCTTGACCTACTTATGTCACGGGAGCTTTTACCACCTAATTTTATAATACCAGGGGCTGTAGTACTTTAATGTATTAATCATACAAAGTATATAATGTCAAAGGCTAATGAACTCATATCATTTGTACAATACATAAGAACCGATTTTTAATTAATATGAACCATAACGCCACCGACTGATGAACTTGAGCTTCAGCAGATAATAAGTACAAAAGGGTATCTTGTTTAAAAGGATTGGTAGAAACATTAGTGGCCTGTTTCTGCTGAGTTTATAAAGATAGAAGAGAAGAGAAAAAGAAAGATGGAAGAGGAAAAGATTACAGATATATTTAGACACATAACAGGGAATCACAGTTTCTTACATAATTTGCACAACTAATTGTATTCGTTGATTAAATTCTTATAACGGTAGAGATTAATCAACTATTAGTTATAATTCTATATTTAAAATATAATTAAATTAACTGCACCATACAGTACAACAAAATGCCTGTTTACCAACCGAAATATTTCCAACCGATCGTATTGGACGCTTTTATCCGGTGAATGCTTGCAAATTTTGACTGATGAATCCCGACTGAAAGCTTCCGTCGGTTTTCAGATCCAAAACGACCAAAAGCGTGGTCCTGCCAGGTCATACTTGTGACGGATTTATGCGTCCATCGCAAGATTATTCTCGCTCCAAATACACCCGCGTCAAAATAATATTATTTTATTCCGGGATAACTTGCGACAGATAGTACAGCCGTCGCAAATTCGAGAACACAATAAAATATTCAAATTGTACTTGCGATAGATTATGTCGCTAGTTATTTTTTATTAATAAAACATGGCATCATGGGGCCCACTTTTAACTTGTGATGGATATCGAACTGGTGACCGATTTGTGAACTTGCGACTAGGTTATATGCAACACACTTATCCGTCACAAATAATGGTTATTTGTGACGGATCCTTTATTTTTTGTCCGGCGCAAATTCCCTGTTCTGTTGTAGTTTTGCGAGCGGGAAACGTTTTCTGACCGCCTTTTCCGACCAACAAATATGAAATCAATTGCTTTTGGTGGGGAACCTAGAAATACTCGGTGATGGCTCAGTGTGATACATCCCGAAAGTATTCATAATTTACATCATAAATAATAAGAAAGATATCGTTTTACAAAAGTGTCCCAAAATCTTACACTAGTCTAGTATCCGAGAAGGATACTGGTTTATTTATTACTAGGCTACTACATTTATTTCTACTTACAATGAGTAATAGTATTAGTAAACTGCCTGTTTAAAATATACGAAACAGATCCATCTCATCACGAAGTTGATCTTTTGAGGTTCCTTGATTGGGTTTGAGTTGCTACTTTCTGTAACTTGAGTGGCTCGGGGTTCCCGAGCTTCCATGATCATTCTTAACTCTTTAACCACGTAATATAATAGGATAAGTGATTCCAATTCTCAGCAAGTATAATTTCAAGTTTTTCGTTATCACATGAATAAATTTAACGAAGATTGAAGTTCAACAAAAGATAGATAATGGAATTCAAGAAATTTTAATGAGAATAGATACACTTTACACAAACCCGTTATAGTTATTTGATCAGTCTGCTGTAACAAATATCTTTGTTAGCTGGGCCATATCGTAACCCGATTCCGCCCAAGTCATTTTTATCTTTAAAACTGCCATTACACAGTACATTACTCCCACGCAAAATGGAAGAGTGTATCTTGTTAATAAGTAGCCGAGAAATAAATGGTTGTCTTATTAAGGGAGTCGATATTGTGCATAATTAGATAAATCAGGGTTCAACAACAATTACCTATGAGAGAGGTAGATATATATATATATATATATATATACATACACACACCTGCCAACGCATAGTACATTACTCGTATGTGAGGTGAAAGAATGCATGTTATGATTAAGAAACCGAGAAATAAGTGGCTACCTTATTTAGCGAATCAATAATATTGTGCACCAATAAATAAGAAATAAATGAGGGTTCAACAATAATTGAATAAAGGAAATATTTATACATAAAATATAAATATTTATGGAAGAAGAAAGAAATTGATACTTGCCTTTGATCATTATTTATTGCTACCTTCAGTCGATAAATCTAACAAAATGACAACATAGAATATTTTAATTTATTATTTAAAATTAAAGAAATTTTTTGTTAATAGAATTGATAGAATCCGTGTGCCTTTTAAAGGATCTTGTTGATCAGTCATATATAAAGTATATATCAGGCTAATTAAACAATTTTCTAAATTATAAATAAAGTCTAAGGGAAAATAGCTATTTTTTTCATTGAACTTTTAGGGGTATAAGAAATCTACCACCGAACTTTTAAAGTATATATCAGGCTAATTAAACAATTTTCTAAATTATAAATAAAGTCTAAGGGAAAATAGCTATTTTTGTCATTGAACTTTTAGGGGTATAAGAAATCTACCACCGAACTTTTAATTTTTTATTTCTAATTATTACCATTATTTATGTGTTAATTTTCTGCCATTTCGTCAATTTTCAGTTACTGCGGTTAGAAAGGAAACTGACGTGAACTAATTTTGCTGAGTAGATAGCTGAAGTGGAGATAAACTACAAAAAAAAAATATTAGTTTTTTAGCACTTAACTCTTAAACCTGTTTGAAATTCGCCACCAAAAATTAATTTTTTTATTCAATGACAAAAATAAATATATGTATACATTCCTGATGAATATATATATTTACTCAAATCTCCGCTCTTATTCTCTTCCGCAACTAAGGCTGAAAGTGAAAAAAGGGTAGTTCTTGCTCAATTCAAAGTTTAGCAAACGATACTCGTATTTGATGTGGCATATTTGTCTCAAATTCGTTTATTTTCTGAATAACAATTATTTCATATATTATTACGCTTAATATAATAATATATAATAATTAGGCTAATATCATGTATATTTTATTTTTTGCATAAATTAAAATATTAAGTTAAAATTATATTCATTTATACTTTTATTCAAAAATT
>JAUEJK010095345.1:0-11660 GCA_032274865.1 Eryngium alpinum | reverse complement strand
TTGTTCTTGGTCACAATTAGAATGGATTTTATTATCCATTTTAATTGCACCTTCTTCTTCAGCAGCACCTGCAGATCTTCGGAGAGCACTCTCCATCTAATTAAGTTGTTTCTCTCACTCTCTCTCTCTCTCTCTATAAATTTTGGTTTTGGTGAAAATTTTCTATAAATTCTTGCATATATGAATTTGTATATAAGAGGTAGCAGCCACCAGAAATTGACTAATTAATTAAAATAAAGCATGCTTAGATATTAATATTGACTTTTGAGATTAACTGCGAATCTAAAATTTAAAGATGATAGAAATTCCAGTTGAAGTTTGAAAAAAGAAGATGCATTTAATTCAATTCAATGTTAGCCAGTAGCCAGTCATCACACGCTGTAGCTATTAATATAAACTTTTATTTAGTTGTATAGATATACTTGTATTCCTATTGAGTTGTAGTAAAATTGATTGTCTTCCTCATCACCTACATACTATATACATGAATATAAATACAATACAATACATGTAGTAGTATATATATAATATAAAGACAGTTGTAGAATTCAACTTCAACATTTAAGTCATTGACATATATATATAATAACATGTGTAGGAGAGAAAAACGGGGTTTGAGCAATCGATCCCCACCCTCAGTCTTTCAACATTTAATTTTATTCCATGCACATACATACACAAACACATAATGTACGTACCTAATTGGTAATTTTCACCCAAATGTCGTAAATTTAAGCCAGGGTTGAGTACCGGTCAAAGCTTAATTAAGCAGGCTACTTTCTAAAATAATTACCGGTGCCTGCTGATGATCCGCGCATAACTTCAAAATATATGGTAGCAGATGGTTACATTACTTTAATGTTCTGTTTGTGTATGATTTTTTATATTATTTTTTATTTTTTTATTTATACATAGCTTATAATTAAATACAAATATCCTTAAATCATTATTAGAAAACAGAAAATAAGAAATTGTTTGATAAAAGATTACTAATACTTAAAATTGATTTGCATCAGACAATTAAGGTAAGTACAGGTACATAGAACCTAGTTATGGAGATATTTAACTGGTTTATGTGTTAATATCAGGAGTTAGGTGATATTTTATAATCTTTTAAATTAATTTTTAAAATTAAGAAAGTTTTAATTCTCTCAAATTGATTATTCTAGATGTACTTATAACATTCAACTTTAAGAGCCCCAATAGCGCATATACTTCAAAATAAACACTCCGTATATATGTACTGAATCTGTTGTTCCATTTTAAATCCGTTGTAGATATTTCTAGCTTTTAAATCTTCATTTTATATTCGATATAAAACTCCTATATATAATATATTTTATAAGTAACTCTTTAGTACTAAAATATTTTATTCGAACAAAATAATTTTATTGAATAACTAATTCAGAAACATTATTATTAAGAAACATTTTTTTCACTGTAATTTTATTTTTTTATTTTATAGATAAGAAGAATTATAGGGGTAATAAATAACTTCATATTTATAAATAAAATATTTTCTAATGTGAAATAAAAGTAAATTTTTATTATGAAACTTTAAATAAAGAATCTAATATAAAATTTTCAAATTTTACTGTTCAAATATAAAAAGAAAAGAACTTTATTTTTATGATTCATTTTACTCCGGACGGTCCCAGTTACGCACACTATCTCGAGTTTGCACCAAAGCAGAAATTTATGCAAAAAATAAATTTTAGTATATAATTAAAGAAGAAAATTATATGTAAAAGGATCAATCTCATCATTGAAAAAGAAAATAATATATATTATGATATATTTAAAGTACTTTGAAAAAAATAAAATGAACAACTAAAAACAGACGAAGAAACTGCCTATTTGAGTATTTAATTAAAAAAATACTATATGTCGGTGGCTGCAACTCTTTAATTATGTAGCTAGCTAGCCTGCTAGTTGCGAGAAAGGGTGAATTGTTTTTAGGGTTTGATAAGTAATTAGTGGATCTGTTGGTTTTGTATTGAGCAATTAAGTATGTCTCTCATCTTTTCTTTCGCGTTCACAGAAAGAAAAGCTCACATATACTAATTACTTTATATCCATTCGTAAAATAAAATCATTCAGTTGACCTTCTGTGTTATTTAATTTAATAAACGTGGCCTATAGAAAAACAACACTTGCCGTATATAGATCGTTCAGAAAATATGTAAATTAGTTTTATGTTGGCCACAAGTCTATATATAAAAACAAAGGCTACGGCATGCATGCATCCACACGTAAAAGAAATATTGTATCATATATATATATTATATATATATTACTTTATTTGTATATACAGGTAATATATACAGTTTATTGTTACTAGTTACTAGTTTAATATATGTGCTATCCACACACAGACATTTAATAAATTTCTTAATATATTACATAAATTTAATTAAAAATTGAGCTTTATTAATTTGTTTATAATACATAATTATTATATTTTTTAATTTAGTAAATAAATAAATTATATATAATAATAATAAAAAAATTTGAGGTCACATTTTTTATCTTTGTGATATTTATTTTAGTCATTTTAAATTAATAAATAAATTATATATTTTCTAAATAATAAAAATAAATAAATCAACAATATAATGTAAAAAGCTGAAAATCTATTTTCCTGATAGCTAATTATATGATTTTCAAAAATTTTACAAAATTTAAGTAAATAAATTGTGATACTAAATTTATAAACTTTTTTAAAAAAATAAACATAGGCACGTAGCAACAGTAATGAAATTTAATCCTATAAAACAGTATACGAACATTAAAAGAAATGAGCATAAAATAAGATCAACCCAGTGGTTAGTATTAAAAGGTAATCCAACGGAGCAAACCCTATGTACCGATATTAATTTACAACTCATATCTTGGATCAGGAGCTAGAGTTGACATCTAATTATTGGCTTATCAACCTGCTAACGAAGTCGTACACCCTTCTATATATTATTATCCCAAATGCAATATATTTAGGGTGTGTTTCGATTTCGAAAAATAAAGAGTAAAATAAAATATGAAAATAAATAAAGTTTTACGGTAAAATTAAAAAGAAAGTAGGAAGTAAAATTTTATATTTATATATTTCTTTTTTTACTTTACTTCCAATTTTACATGTTCTCCAAACATAAGTAAGTAATCTATTTTACTTCATAAATATTTTACCTCCTACTTTCCAACATCTAAACACACCCTTAGAGTGTGTTTGAATCTTGAAAAGTTGAAAGCAAAATTAAATATAATATAAACTAAATTTTTATTTATGTTTAGATATTAAGAAAAATAGTAAATAAAATATTAGTTAATTTAATTTTTCGAGATTCATGGAAAGGATTTCATTTCCATTTTTTTTATGAACTGTAATTTCATTTTTATTTTTTATATTTCATTTTACATAAAAAGAATTATTTTTTCTCCAACTTTTCGAGTTCCAAACAAGCGCTTAAAGTGTATTTGGATATAGGATCTTATGGAGTAAAGTAAAGTTAAAGTACAATGAAATCTAGATAAAAAAAAATAGGCAGAGAAATAAAATTCATTCTAATTTTAAAACATCAAGTGAAGTAAGAGGGAAATGGGAATTGATATAAAATAAATATTATTTTTTTAAAGAAAAAAACATATAATTTTACCTCCTACTTCATCTTATAAATATTTTATCTCGTATTTCTTCTCCCAAACAAACACATAATCATTTACCTTCAACTTTACTTTACTCTACTATCTCAAATCTTTTTTCTAAATACGCAATATAATTAAGATAGCAATAGGAAATACACTGTTCTTTTCTGTGGGCTTACAAATTAACAAAATTACCCAGCAGAGCAGACTTGACCACTCAAAGATAAGGCACAAGCCCATAGACAAATCTAAAAGGACTAATAAGACTTCATCCTAAGAAGCCCAAGATAAGATATCCCAAAAGCAAAGAAGAAGCTAGACAAACTATGAATTTGAAACTTTATAACTCGGCCCAATGACTAGTTATGCCATCATCTCTTCTTCCCCGTCTCCTTCAATCCCATTCTCAATCATCTCCGCTTCCACCACATCGCCGCCCTCTTCTTCTAACATTACCTGATCCACCAAGCCATGAACTTACTCTGGAGCATCATCGACCACCTGCCCATTAGCATTATCCTCCATACCTTCCTGGTTCTCGGCTATATTATTTCCCCATCCTTGCTGAGCTTGTTGTGCTTGATCTTGCCCAAAAGCTGCTTCCCATACTGGATCTCCCCAAGGTCCATTTAACCTATTGTTATATCCCCCTATTTGTTGCTCAATCTCTTGCCTTTGCTCCATAACATTATCCCAAAAATTTTTGTTATGTTCCAGCGCAATGTCTACATTATTATCTTTATCAATGAGTTCCATTACTTCCACAGGAGCCATATCAAAAGATACAACATGAGTTGCATGGTTTAAACTGACCTCCGCCAAGTGCTCAACAACCTTATTCGCTTCTGGCATACACAAACTTACCACTCTGTCATTAGCGTCTTCAAGCATTTCACGGATTTTATCCGATAGGATCTTAACCCTAACATCATTAAAACTATTTTTGTCTATAATCGCTTGAAAGGTTGTCTCATCTGATGTTTCCAAGTGCAGACGGACAACGTTATTTGCATCAAATGGGTCTTAAATATCAAGCGCCAATCTGATACCCAGCATGCAAGCCTTCAAATTGATTAGCAATGGGTCTTCCAAACCCTCTGTACCTGAAAATCCTACCACAAAATTTTTAGAAAACCATTGGATGGTTTCTTCCATGCATATGAGACCATATTTGAGAGAGGAATATGAAAAGTTTTGAAGCTACTCTTTTCCCCGTGAGAAGAAATAATCTGATGAATAGCTATTACTGAACTTATAAGCCCTATTGCACTCTCTCTCCATAGGTAATAATTAGCATCTTCAAGGCATGCTTTAAAGAATTCTTGGAAAACACCAAAAACCCATTTCTATGTCCTCCTTAATTCACTTGTACACGGTATGTCTCTTTGTCTACTAATATTTAAAAAAAGTAACAATTAACACCACCCATGTAAAATAGTTTTTCTTTGAAAACCCTGTTGGGCCAAAAAATGGGCATCTATATTAGCAAGCCTTGAAATGTGAAGGAAAGAGCAATCATGGGCTAATGAAACTTCTTTGACTAAACTGCTCATTTGGTCTTTGGAGATTGAGAAAGGATTCTGGGCTTTTGTTACCATATCAATGGTTCCTTTTGAATCCGAAAAGAAATTCAACTTAAGCTTCTTTAATCCCTTGAAACTGATTTCCCTGAGTATAAAACTCAGCGCATATTCCTCTGATGCTAGGGCATTGCATGCATTTATAGGGCCGGAAAAAATAAAAACCACTTCTCTATCCTCATTTTTGATGAGCCCGCCGATAGCAGCATTGTTTAAGTTTGAGGGAGATGGCTTTCATGCAGCATTGATAAAGATCAACCAACCCTCTGTATCCTTAATGACCCTGCTTGCAATGTTTCTTTCCTTGTTATCCAGGTTTAAATACCACTTCTTTGGATTATCTTTCCATTCATCAACCTCGTCTGGATGCATAATCCCATTTGCTATCGACCATTAACAAATTCTTTCTTTTACCAGATGTTCAAACTCAGATTTGCTGATTTTCTTATTTCTAAAAGCACACTCATTCCTAGCTTTCCAAATGGTCCACAAGGCTACAGCTAAGAATAAACTCCATCCTTTTCTTGACTATTTATGACTGACCATATTCAACCAGTTCAAAGGTGGAGTGAAGTTTGAATTCCACTCAAGATTTTTGACATCCCACAATAATTTCGATAACTCCTTCAACCATGAAGCTAACTCACAATCATAAAAAATATGTTTCATATCTTCTTCTTCTTTCATGCACCAGCTACATAAGGACCCATTGTGAAGAATTACACCTCTTTGTTTTAACATAACTTTTGTTGGGAGAACCTTCCAAGTAAGTTTCCAAAGAAATAATTTGATCTTGGGCAAGCAGTTGAAACCCCAAATAGACAGCCACTTTTTGTCCACTACATGATCCTCAAGTTTTCTGTATACATCCCCAGTTTTTAAGACATTACTTAAATAGAGCCATACCAGTAAGTCTTCTTGTTCATTGAACTTTATACCTCTCACAACAGTTGCAATGCTCTCCCAATCCTGTAAATCCAAGTTTGAAGGAGTTCTTTTCCAAATGTGATTTTCATGTTGCTCAGACTCTCCAAGTATGTTTGCCACAGTTGTTAGGTTGTGATCCTTTAGATTTGAAAAGGAGTACAATCTTTTGAATCTTAGACATAAAATTTCATTTTCTGACCATCTATCCTCCCAGAAACAAAATCCTCTTACCATTTCCAATAACCCAAGAGAAGTTGTCACAACTCAAGCAAGCTGCAATGCTATTAACTTTGTGTGGGAAATGAATTGCCTTCACCACATTTGATGATTTTGTAGAGATGTTCCAATTCTCAATTCTGGCATCTATGTTACTGTTAGTTGCTAAGATCATTTTTCTCCATAGAGAAGATTTGTTGCTTTGCCATCTAGAAGTCCATTTTGACAACAGAGCTATGTTTCTTTTTTCAATGGATCTCCCCAGGCCACCTGCCTGTTTACTTCTGCATACCTTCTCCCAAGATAGTAGGTGAAGCTTTCTTGATTTATCATCATGGCTCCATAAAAAATTCCTCCTAATTCTGTCCATCTCAAGAATGATGGATTTTGGAACAATGGCTAGGTTCATCCAATAAATTGGTAGATTATTCAAAGTTGCTGGATAAGATTGACCTACCAACTTGAGATAAGTTTTCTTTCTTCTAATTGTTCAGTTACATTTTGAACTTTTCAACAAGAGGCTTCCAAAAGGATTTGTTTCTACTTGACTTTCCAATTCTAAAGCCAAGATAACTCATAGGCCACTCCCCTCTTGAAAATCCAAGAATCTCTTTCCATTGATCAACAAATTCATCTTCCACACCAAAAGAGTACAATGAGCTTTTATTAAAAATAATCTTTAATCCGGAGGTATGTTGAAAGCATTCCAAAGTCTTCTTTAATCCAATAACAGAAGCTTCATTGGCTTCCAAGAAAATCAATGAGTCATCAGGAACTTGAAGTATAGAGATTTCCAAAAGCTTTTTTCCAATAATCAGACCTTGGAAAATATTTTCTTTAACTGCTTTTTTGATAAAATAGTTAAAAACTTGAGCTACCACATTAAACAGAATGGGAGATATTGGAACTCCTTGTCTAAGTCCCCTCTCTGGACTGAATTCTTTGGTTGGAGATCCAATTACTAAAATGGATATTCTAGCAGAAGATATGCACTCCTCAATCCATTTAATCCAATTATCTTTAAAGTTCATTTTCAGCAGTGCTGACAATAAGAAAATCCATTCCACATAGTCAAATGCTTTCTGGAAATCCAGTTTTATTATGAGACCATTTCTCTTCTTTTTTCTTAACCAAGAGATAGCTTCATTTGCAATCATTATATTGTCAGAGATGAGCCTGCCTTTTATGAAGGCTGATTGTTCCTCAGAGATCAAATTATCCATCACTAGCTTTAGCCTATTAGCTAAAATCTTAGCGATTACCTTATAAGAAGAGTTCAAGAGGCTTATAGGCCTGAAATCACCAATCTGTGTTGCATCCTGCTTCTTTGGAATTAGTACTAGGAATGAGGAATTATAACCAGTTGGCAGTCTTCCTTTCTCAAAGAAACTCTTAACAAAACCCAAGAAGTTTTCCTTTATGAAGTTCCAGCAGTACCTGAAAACTTTGAATGAGATTCCATCAGGTCCTAGAGCCTTGTTTGGGTTACAATCCATTATAGCAGCTTCTATCTCCTCCACTGAGACCTGTTTTTCAAGAAGGTCAGCATCTAGGTCTTTAATTTTGGGTAACTCAAGGTCCCCAATCTTAAACCATATAAATTCCTTCTTATTGCTGAAGAATTTCCTAAAGTGATCCAGAAAAGCATCTTTGATTTTGATAGGATCATTGAAGTGTTCACCATCCACCATAATGGACTTAATGTTTGTCATATTCCATTTTTTGATAACAGCTCTGTGAAAGAATTTAGAGTTTCTATCTCCATGGAGGGTCCATTGAATGCAGGCTTTCCTTTTAAGGAGCTTATCCCTCTCCTCATACAGAGTTCTCAACTTTCTCTTAGACTCCTCCATCCATTCAAGATTATTTACACTTCTTGCTTGCTCTCTTTCTAATTCCATCCATTTAATTTTGTTGAAGATATTACCGTTTATCTTCTTATTCCACCGATCAACCTTTCTTCTTAGCTTCCTGAATGCCTCAGGAAATTTTGTTTCCTTTTTGCCTCCATTTAGTTCAGTACACCAGAATTCCTTCACAATTGTCTGCAATTCCTCATTTTCCAGCCAATAAAAAAAAAAATTAGTGGCTTTGGACCCCAATCAACATTACATTCCTTTAATAAAATATGTCTATGGTCATATTGTTTCAGATTTAGACCCCTGCAGAAGCATGCAGATTTCTCCATCCAATGCAAATTGAATAGCATTCTATCCAATCTACTTTTTTTGTTACCTGGGTCATACCAAGTGTATTTGCAACCCACCATTGAGGCTTCCAAGAGGCCTAAGTTCTTGATGAAGTAATTAAATACCCTTATGTTCTTCTCTGAGTGTTTGCAACCTTGGCATTCATCACTACCTCTAATACGATTCCAGTCACCAACAATACACAAAGGCAAATCATTCCATGTATTTATTAAATTTGATACTGACTCAAAGAAATCAATCTTATCTTTTGTCAGTTGTGGTGCATAAACATTGATGCAAGAAAATTTCCACTTCGCACCAATCCACTCAAAGATGAATTATATCCAGTCATTTCCTTCCACAACCTGGTAGATATCAAGTTTAGCTGAATTCCATGAAGTGAGAATTCCTCCAGAAAGCCCTTTTGCATTACGATGTACCCAATTATTTGATGAGGACTTCCATATTAATTCATTTAGATTTGAATTCCATTCTCTTCTTTTGGTTTCTTGAATGCAGCAAATCACATGTCTATTTTGAACTATTAATTCTTGAAGATTATTTCTGCTCAACTCTGAACCTAAACCCCTTATATTCCAAGATAGTATAGGCAGCATCATAATCAAACAGCTAAACCTTTGATGAAATTCATAATTAAGAGTGTTGAATAAGACTCCTATTAATTAGCTCAAAACCCAATGACTTACCCACCAGGAGTAGACCTTTATTATCATCAGTTACCATTGTTCCCACAGGTCGCCTGCCAGATTTCCTTCCTTTTGAGCTTTTAAACTTTTTTGCATTCAGATTGAAAGGATTTTTTATTCCACAAGATTTTTTCCTTGGTCTTCCTCTAACTTTTATCTTGAATTTGTTCAGCAACTTACACAAATCTTCCTCTACTTCAGCTGAGAGTTGAAGCCACTTTTCACTTGAAATTTGACTATTGATCCATGCATCCTTTAAGTTGAGACATTCTTCTTTTTTATCAAGTATTTTTCCTTTGATCATTGACTGTTTATCCTTTTGATAAGCTGAAGGAGCATTTAAAGCATTATTCTCCGTTTGATACTCATTTTCTTTACTGGTAAAAATACAAAGATTTGACTCCTTTGAATGTAGGTCCGATGATTCTGGCACTATAGTATCTTCTTTTGATGCACATACATGTGAGATGTTGTTTTTGCAGGGGTTCTTGACTTAAGAGAAAGGGTCATTTAGGCTAGTTTTCTCATCCTCAAACTGAATTTGATCGTAAACAATCTCATCATCCCAGCTATAGCCCTAAGTTCTCTCAATTTCCTTGACATATACTGCACATCTCTCATCCTTTGTCAAATTTTCTTTGAATCATAAGTCAATCTTTTCCTCCCTTTCTGTTGCCACTTTGCAAATAATATTTTTAAAGCCATTTGCCAACAAACCTTCCATGTTATGATCCACTACTATACCAATATGTTTAAAGATGAGGTCTAAATTTTCCACACATTGTAATAAACCAAAGGTAATCCTCTACACTCCACCAAACATATTCTTTCTAACGTTAAATTCCCAATGTTTGGTTTATGAATATTCTTAAACCATTTGCCAAGTAAATACTCCTTTTCCTCTCTGGACTTATTAGAATTTAGGCTAGTCAAACAACGCCCATCCATTAGGAGTAGAATATTAGTATCTACCATTCCCTCCTTTTGCATTTCCACTTTAATTCTACTTACCTCAAACAATGGTATTTCTAGTAAAGATTCAAGCATAATTGATTCCAAGTCTTCATTTTTGTTAAAGAAAACCCCAACATTTTCAATTACCTGCTTTGGTGGTTGATGCAAGAGCTTGTTTTGCTCCTCTCTTGAGATATTATTATTTTTGTTCAAACAATTAACTTGCACATACTTCCTGCTTTCCTTTGCAGATCCCAGAACTTTTAACTCTTTATCTACTTGCTTTGAGCTATTATTCACTTTGACTATCCCGTTCATCTCCTCTTTGGATTTTGCAATGGTAGCTGATACTCTTCTTCCTCTTATATCCATACCATTAAGGAACCTTGTGGCTTTCTCTCTTTCCTTTTCATTATTCACTTTTATGAAGCCAAATCTGGAATTCTTTTTATTTTTCCTTTTTGGTAGTATGATATCTTTGATTGTAACTTCCTTACTTAGAATTGCCCACAGGTCTCCAGCTCTTAAATCTTCCTCAATATTATTTAGAAACACCATTGGAGTTTCTTTTTTCTAATTCGATTTCTTCCTTTCCACTACCTTCCAACCATCTGCCTGATCTTCTTCCCCCTCCTTCTTATTTTGCCCCAAATCTATGTTTTCTTTTAACACTTGGGCATATGTTCTTTGCTCCCTATTCAACCTCTTATCTCTTCCAATAGAACTTGGCCTGCTCCAATTAACGTTACCTCTATCAATTTTCCATTCCTTCAGATTGTTCCATGACCAATTTGGCCGTTGAAATTTGAAAATTGCTCTTTCCTCGCCTTTGCCTGTTCGTCTTCCTCTCTCCATCAATAAATACTTTGTTAATAGTAGTAGTATTTGTTAATTACTATCTCAAATCTGAATCCAAGATACAAATTACACTTTAAGATTATTTAGAGCTTATCTCTATTTTTCTTAAGAAAAGGTCGTGTATATATCGTTTTGGAGCAGCAAAAATATTCCACCCGTATCAATTTTAAAAAAGTGAGTCATTCATTTTAATAATTGATTTTGCATATTTATTAATATAAGAATACTGAATGTAAGTTATGAAAGTATTGATTAGGCCTGTCAACGGATCGGGGTCAATCCAGATTCGAATCCATTTAATTTTAGCGGATCGGATTCGGATCGAATCGTAGTCGAATTTTTTAGAGGTCGATCTAGAACCGATTCGAACGGATTCAGATTGATCCGATAGAGCTCCGATCCGATCTGAATATATATATAATATCAATTATTCATATAAATTTATAGTATTTTACCCGTGCTACGCACACTAAAAATTATATAATATAATTAAAATTATAGACTCTTTTATAATATGAAACATATAAATCAAAGAATATAATAAAAATTATATCATAAATAATTAATTTATAAAAAATAAAAGTAAAAGT
>JAUEJK010095242.1:0-11661 GCA_032274865.1 Eryngium alpinum | reverse complement strand
TATAATTGTTACAAAATGGGTTCGATATAATGGAGATGTGGGCGCGTCTGTGATGGACATGAAAACCCTCATCTAGTTGGACGCCCAGGCGCCCAACAATTTACCCAGAGCACCGACCGGTTGAGATGACATTCGCGACGAAGATTTATGTCCCTTCCGTAGCTCATGGTTGTGTAACACTACATTGACATGAACTATAGACAAATTATTTAACTAACTTGTCCATACGTTAATAAAAAATAAAATATCAGGTATTATTACCTATATATGTCCGACCAGATAGAACAATTAACATGATATAATAATATGGTTGGATAAGTTGTGGTACACAGGTAACTCAATTTATTTTGGTTTAAGGTCAGTCAACCATCTCTATGTTTAAATACTTTGCAAACATGTTAATTTTTTATTGATCATGATACAATATCATAGATGGCGATCTTTACATTATTTTATTCAGTCGGTCGGCCTTATGATTATTTATTTTAAAACTTTGTAAAAATAATATCTTCATATGTTGCCTAAGCAGAACAAAAGTAAATTTATTTTGTTTGAACTTATTTAATTCGTTCGGTCGGTTGTATTCTGTACTTAGAATTGGTTTGCTTAATTAGTAAAACCATCTGTTTAGATATAAATATTACGTGCCCGATCGAATTAATTGACAACAAAATAATTTTACTTGCCTTTAAAAAAATAACCATGGTAAAAAGTATTTTGGCCAATCGGCCGAATAATGTATATTGAGACTAAGCCGATCAAAGTAAATTACATGTTACTTAGGCATTCCTAAGCCTTCTTGCTCGGTGAAGGAGGTGGAGTATCGGGCTCGTCCGGTTCGGATGGTTCGTCCGGCTGTTCGGCTTCTAGATCCATTTGGACTAGCACATCCTTGTCTGGCTCCATAAGATAGTCCTGGTAGGGAAGGCCTTTATCTCTAAGTTGTCTTAGGATGTCGGCCATCCCTCCATTGTAGTAGCTCAGTTCGGCGTCTTTTGCTCGGTTAACTTCCTTGAGAACCTTTTTGTCCCGTCGACCGAGTTTCCTATATAGACTATCCCTCTCCTTCTTTACCTCAAGCAATTCTTTCTTCAATGATGACAACTCCCTTTCAGCTTCGGTCGCTCGGTTCTCTGCCGACTCAAGCTTCTTCTCAGCTGTTGATGCCCTTCGGTTGGCATCCATCTCATTGGCTTGAGCCGTCCGGGCGGCTTGTATGGTGTTGTCCTTTTCTTTTTGCCAAGAAACAACGAGAGTAGCAGCACCACCGAGGAAACTCATCAGCTGTGAATTATTAAGTGTTAGATCGAACAAAAAGTTTATTTTTATTTCGGATGAAATTTTAATTCGGGTTATACCTGTGTAGTATGGGCCATTGCATGAATAAGGATGGACGGTGCTCTCATCTCCTTCATCATGACCAAGTTATTTTTGCAGACCATCTGCATAGCCAGTTCGGCCCCAACTTGCAGCTCGGTGGCGCCGGCCAACTTGGCATAATTCTCCATGTCGGCAATCTGGTCGGCCACTTTTCCCGATCTCGGGACCTTTGCTGGAGGCTCCTCAATTTCTTCAATGTTGATAATGAGTCTCTTTTCTTTGACCCGTTCGGACTGAACTTCCCTGTGTTATTCGGGAACTGTTTCCCCGATTTGCTTGGGCTACTTTTCGGGAGCTTGGGAACTAGACGCAGCTTGTTTTTGTGCATCTTTGGCTGCCTGGCGGGCCCTTGCTCGGTCTCTCTTAAACTTTCCCATTACTATAAAAAACATAAGTATAATTAGTTCGGTCGGATAAAACAGTATGTATTAATTAAAAATTAGTTCAGTCAGTCAGATGTACACCTCCGATCTCTTCTAGGTATTTATTTGATTGGACGGTCGCCAACTTCATCATCTCTTCCTTAGCTAATAATTTTTTAGAATCTTTCTTCTCGGCTGCTGATAGCTTAGGTTTTCTAGGTAAGATGAAGGATCTCCAGTGGGTAAACTCTTGCAGGTCGGTTCCTACTACCCAGAGCCATTGGTGATCTTTACCTTTTGTACTACTTACTATTTCCGTCCATTTGGCCTTATTATTTCTTAGCATGAGGTGGTATGCGCCGCCCTGGCTGTCCTTATTGAAACGGTAGTGGCTAAGGAGTAGTCTAGTGGTTGGGACGGTGTAAGAGTTCGGTAAAAGTTAGAAAATACATATCCCGAATTCCCTAAAAAATGCTTTTATGAATTCATGTAAAGGAAATCTTACGCCGCACTGCAGATGTTGCAAGCTGACCTCGACCGCACTAAACTCGTCCACTCTAACGTAGTCGGCCAGTCTTTCCTTTTTGGTAGCCTTAAGATAAAAATACCTTTCTCCTAAAGGGAACGAGTCTTCTATTTCTAATACTTTTCGTTCAGATAAATCACTAGCCTTATTAAAATGGGGGTATACAGAAGCATTGGTAAATTTAGCGTCAGTTGCTACTGAAAAGAGGTTTGGGTCGGACAGAGTAGTAGAGGATTGGTTAGGTTGGTCGTGCGGTTACTCGGATGGGCCAACTTCAGGTTGTGGATTGGCTTGTTGGTTCGGTTGGTCATCCATTGAGTTGACTGATTCTAAGTTTTGAAGCCTAGGAATTGGTGTTATTTCCGGACTGAAGTTCCTAGAGTTGTTCAAGTAATATTCTATGGGGGTTTGGTCGGTTGCCTGAGACAAATGAATTGGCATCTGTCAAATAACAATTAATTACCCCAAAAGAATAGAAGTGTAATCTGACCGACCGAATGAATTAAACTTTATAAACATACTGATTGTTGGCCCATCTAGCTGACTTTGATTCCAACATTTTCATTCGTCTAAAACAATTAATAGAATAATATATTCAACCAACGAGAATGCATTGTTCACACACAAAGTTTTAATCCATTATTTAAATACAAAAGAAGTATTATACGAACAGTCGCATAGTACACATCCTCCTTAACCAACTATTCAAGAAAGTATCATATGAACAACCGGCCCACATATTCTTTAATTAATAATCTCAGTGTTGATTATAGGCAATAAAGCATAATTAAATATATGCACAAAATAAGATATTTGCATTATCTTTAACTCATGTATAGATACAATGTATTAAGTAAGCATAAATAACACATAAATATCACTAAAATAGTATAATAGGTATTCAACAACATGTAAATCTTTTCATGTAGTCTTTAACTATACATTCAACAATTAATGTATACCATTGCACTTTCAAAGTCGTCACTATGAGAAATTATAATTCTCACATTCATATATGAGTAAGTGTTAGAAATACCCAATGATGATGTACCAAATCACTGCATAATTTATTGCTTTACACACATACAAAATTATTCGTTACACTTGTACATGTTACAAATAATTGAGGATCATCTCACTGCATGTTAATAAAATAAGAAATACTGTGGTGACTTGATTACCTCACATACTTGACTTGGCTACTACTCTTTAATAAGCATTGTACAGATAGAAGTCAATGTTTTTAATTTGTATTTTAGTCATTGAATTAGAATTATAGTAGATTAGTAGATGCAGTGACAGTCAAGATTCAGTGAGAAGGAAATGATAGAGTGACTTAGTGCATTAGTAAGTCTAGGCCACTCTCGCTGATGCCTAGTCTCCATCTCACTACAAGCTCAAAGCTCATCTCACTACAACTGGAATCAAATTAGAAATTCAAGTGACTGAAGCACAGACAAGGAAAGTAACAGACATTTAATGGCTAGACTTGGAGACAAAGATACAACTAAAGGAGCACACATTTTCTGAACTGGAGATATGGGATCAACAAACCTGGTAGAATAAGACAAAGCTGAAGTATTTTTTGTTTGAGACCACTGGAGTCAACAGAAGCAAACAAAAGCATTAAGTTGCCAGATTTGGAAAGCTTCAGTAAAAGTTGCTTTTGTGTCTCACTGCCAGTTTAGGAATTGTTTTGTCTATGTATAGTTTCTATAGTTTAACTTTCTTTGTAAGTTTTTCTATAGTTTCTATAGAGAGAGAATACTTGTGATCTATAGTGAAAGATTTGTTGCTCCATCTTCATGGAGATTTGTGTTGCCTTGAGGAAGGATAAACCTAAGCTTCACCAATATAAGTTTATATTGTTGATAAATTTGTTTGTCTTTCTCTATTCTGTTTTTCATTTAAATACTCTCACTGATCTAAGTTCTTCTCACTGCACTTTCTTGTATTCAACCCCCTTCTGCAAGTTTCCTAGCTCATTATTTAATAACAATTGGTATCAGACCCTCCTAGCAGATCTTATTTGCTAGAGATCCTTGGAGAAGATGAGTTATAAAGGAAACAAGCTTCAAGTGCTGGTGAGGAAGGAATACTTCTACTGGAAATAAAGGATGATGAGATTTCTTAAATCTCAAGATCCAGAGTTCTTAGAGATCTTGGATTATGGTCCCTATCATACATGTTGGTGTCATTGTAGCAAGAGTTGAAGATGATGTTGCTTTTCCAGAACAAATTGAGCCAAAATCTGTTAGCCAAATGTCCAAAGATGAGAAGGAGTCCTTTTACAAGGATAAAAAAGTTAGCAACTTTCTGATAGCAGCTATTGACAATGAGATGCTCAATATTGTGATAGGATATAAGTCATCTACGGAGATCTGAAAAGCCATAGAAGTTATATGTGAAGGAACTGAAGATGTGAGAGAAAATAGGATGCAAGTTCTTACCCAAGATTATGAGAGTTTTAGCTGTAAATCTGGTAAAACCCTAACTGACATGTATAGCATATTCAAGAAGTTGATCAATAATCTATAGTTGTTTGGCAAGATATATGCAAATCTTGATATGGTGAGCAAGTTCATGAGAGCTCTACCAAGAGCTTGGGATAAGAAGACCATTACCATTGAAGAAGCAAATGATTTGAAGACCCTTACGTTGGAGCAGTTATATGGAAATCTTCACACCTTTGAGATAACGATAATGCAGAGAAATGAAAAGGAAAAGGGCAAGTTGAAATCCCTAGCCCCTTTCAGCAAAAGAAAGTCAGTCACTACAAAGAATCATTTCAGTGACAAAAGTTTTTCATAGTGATGATGAGGAGTTTGACGAGCAGGAAAATGAGGAGTTTGTTCAAAACATTCCTGAGGAATAAGCTAATTTGTATGATGAGGATGACATTAGCAAGGTTCAAGAAGAGGCAATGGCTATTCTTGCTAGAAGGTTAAATAATTTCAGATCTAGAGGCAGGGGCAGAAGAAATCCTTCATGGAAGTCCAGGAATGCAGTAAGATAAGGAACTAGTACTAGTTCTTTCTATTCCAGTTTTAGTTTTGTTGAACTTAAATAGTTCTTCTTCAAAAAAGGTGTTCCTAGCAGTTAAGATAACATCTTCTTTTGTTAATCTTTCATTTTTTTGTGGTGTTGGTTAAAGCATTATATGCAAATGTAGTTTCCTTGAATAATTGATCATGAATTTTGTATGCTTGATGATTTTGCTTATCATAGTTAAGTAGTGGAAGTATTTATTAGAGTTGGTTGCCATTAGTCCAAGATTTATGTATTGGTGGTCTTCTCATTTTGCATCTTCAGTCTAATCTTTTCCTTTAGCAAAATATGCCTTTCTAGATCCCTTTTACCTTAGAAGAATCTTGTACTTCCTTCTCAAGTCCTCAAGCTCAATCTACATGATGTCAGAGTTTACAGTGTTTAGATTTATAGTGCCTGGTTTTAAGACCTTTAGCTTCTTGCAAGTGGAGGCATAATAACCAGTCTCTTTGTAGTTAGGGTAAGTAAATTGGCTTTAGATAGAGTGTTTGGCTTAGCTACAGTTTTTGTCTAAGATGCAGTTCTTTTGCCAAACCTATTAGATCTAACGCTTGTTATTCTTCTTGCTACAAAAGCAATGGCTTCCTCTTGGATCTTGTTCAGATCATCTTATAAAAACTCATCATCATCAAAACCATCATCTTTTTCTTCTGCATCACAATCTTCATATTCTAGTTCTTCCTGAACTTGCCTCACTGTACTAACTTCTTGCAGTTTTTCATTTCCTTTCGCGGTGAGAGCTAATGAGTTGATCTTTTCACCATCATGCTTTTCATTTCTTTGATTGACCCTTAGCTCATAGTTTTGTAACTTGCTGTAGAGATTATCTATAGTCATCAGCTTAAAATCTCTTGCTTCCTTAATAATAGTGATTTTGGAATCCCAAGCCTTAGGGAGTGCTGACATGAACTTAGCATAGATATCTTGATTTGTATAGTTTCTTCCAAACAAAATCATGTCATTGAGAAGTCTTTTGAATCTACCATACAAATCAGATAAGTTTTCCCCACTCTTGCTATCAAAGCTTTCATACTCCTGTGTCAAGATCTATAATATGTTTTCATTTACATCTTCACCTCCTTCATACATGGCTTGGATGGTATCCCACATTTCCTTTGCAATTCTTGAGCATTTCATTGTCTATACTACTCACCAGAGCGTCGATCACCTTTCCATTTTTTTCCACTTGCTTATTTTCTTCTTTAGTGAACTCTCTCGGTTCTTTTAACACCCAACGTTCTCTAATTTCAACACCATTTTTAACGCATGCAGGAATAAGCTTCTCAGGAGAAATGGGACCATTATTAATGATCTTGAGATATTCAACATCTTGAAATTTCAAGTCCATCTTCATCCTAACTTTCCAGAAGTAGTATTCTTTCTTCACAAGTTGTAGAATCTTTGGATTTCCTTTTGAACTCATTATTAAGGACCTTATAGCATGTATTTTGCTAGTAGGCTCTGATACCTATTATTAAACAGAAAATGAGTTAACTGAACTTGCAGAAGGGGGTTGAATGAAAGTTTTAACAATTTTCTGTAAATTAAAACTTGATTCAAAGAAGTAGCAGTGAAACTTGAAACTTAACAAGTGAATACATATAAGAATAAGAACTGCAAACCATAAATAGTAAGGAATATAAACTTTATCAAAAATATTGATATATTAATGAAAGATGGGTTTAACCTATCCCATAGCAACACTATTAGTGTATATTGAACTATTCGTTTGAAGTATACTTCCAGCCATTTTGATTGAGAATCACTTATTTGTTTGTCTAATATTATATAGTATAAACAATCTAGCATCAAATAAGACACAGAAGATTAGATTGTTAGTTTCCATATGTAATATAAGAAGGGTTCACAACCTAAGTGGTGTTGGACAAACCACTAGTATAGTTGTACTATTATTCAGAATTAGTCTATCTTGGTTATAGAATAATACTAGTTTACTTTGAGTATATTGAACATGATCAGTGTTAGAATTATACTTTTATACGGACTATATAATGAACTAAGATCATGTGTTATTATTAATGCTTAGGTTCTTAATCCGGATATAGTAATTGACACGTGTGTATTATGTACATGCTTTAACTCATTCTGGGATGCGATTCCTCATCGTGATGAATCAAATCTTTATGTGTTGGGTAATAACAATATATACATGGTGGGATATTAGGGGTGTTTGGCAATCACTTATATCAGCTGATAAGTGGTTTGTCTTACCTATTTACTGCTTTTCTTTTCCTCTTATAAGTTGTAGCCACATATGAAAGTGTTTAACTCTGCTTATATTCTACTTATAAGAGGAAGATTGAAAAAAGTACCTATTTCTTACTTTTCTTTTTCACTTATAAGCTGTAGCCACTTATAAGGGCTGCAACCAAACAGCCCCATTAACTATAGAAGGAATTCACGTCCCAACTGATGTTCAAGTTGATGATGTCCTCTCGAGCGCTTATAAGGATAATTATGCAAAGCCCTGCAGGCAATTTGTTCTATAATAATTATATGGGTTAACTGGATAATGAAGGATAAAAAGATATTGATTAAATTAATTATTAGTAATTTAATTTAATCAATGGACATACGATGTCTTAAACGTGGGGAACTTAATAAGTAAATAATAAAGGAGTCAAATTATTTAATTATTTAAATTACCGGAATTAGAAAGGTAGTGTAAATATTAATTCTTTAGTAGAGTGAATTAATATTTAGTGATAGTGGGCTCGGCCCAAGTTGTCATTATGAGGCCTTTTCTAATTTCTCTTTGATCCCTAATGTAGCCTATAAATACTCACGATTCTCAAGGCAGAAAACCCTACGTTCAGAATTCAGTTTTTCTTAGAAAAAGCAGAAATTAGTTTTTCAGTAAGAGAGAGAGAATTTGAAGGGTTGCTTGGAGGAGAAAACCTTGGAGGTTTGAAGTCCACGTTTCGTTCAAGAGAGTAAGGAATACATTAGAAGATCGCTGATTTAGGTATTAATCTTTTTAGTAATCTTGATAATCAAACACGTTAAATACAAAGCCCTATAGATCCAATGAGCAAACAAACACTTCTCCATGAACTGGAGCTTCAAAGTTTCACACTCTTTACAAGATAACTCTCTCAACGCACTGAATACAAAATTTACAAAGAAAGAAAACCCTTGGAAACTATACATAGCTACAGATTTTCTTAAGCTAGATTGGAGATGATAAAGGAGCAGAAATTGCAGCTTTCCAAATCTGGCAATTGGTCACTTTGGTTTGCTTCTATTGACTCTTGTGGTCCCAAACAAAAAGCAACTCCTTTTTGTTTTATTCTACCAGGTTTGATGATCTTCAAATCTTCTATTCAACACATTTGTAGGTACTTTGTCCCCAAGCTAAGCATGAAACTTCATCATTCTTTCCTTATAAGATCTTTTGTCAACTCAGCTTCTTGTGTTGTTGCAGTTTTTGTCCTGTAGTGACTCCTAAGCAAAGAGCACCACAAGCTAGAAACTGCAAGCTAGGCCTTTACTGCATATGCAGTTTCTTGTGATAAGCCTATCTCTATAACTAAAGATTAAAAAATAAATCTTGACTGCCATCTGTACAATACTTTTTAAAGGTGTAGAAACTAATCATGCATGTGAGGTGTCTAAATCACTACATTATTATTATGTTATTCATATGCCATGAAATGACCTTCATTTAATCTTTAAATTGTACTAGTGTGAAAGAACTGCACACTAAAGAATTGTAACTATACAAGTATACATAATTATTTGGTTTTAAATTAACTAAAACCTTAAAATAAAATAAAAACCAAAATCTAATATGATTTGATTCAAAAGATTTAGTTATCCAGTTAATATCAAATTTATCTAATTAAGATCTCGAATCAATTATTGAATAAGAATTTTAATTCCCTAACAACTCACTAATTTCAGTAATAGTTCTCTAGCATGCATAATTTAATAATAATTAATAAAAATAGTTCAATAGAAAACTTGCAGAAGGGGGATTGAGTGCAAGTTTTAACTCTTTTTGTTGATTTAAAACTTTTGTAGGGGTTATAATAAACAAAATATAAACTCGAATGAATAGAAATAAGGTACAGAGATGAATAAGAACTGCAAGAAAACAAACTTAGAACATACAACTTTATCAACAATATATTCTATATTGATGAAAGTTGGATGTTACCTATCCCAAAAGGCAACAATCTCCAGTATTGGAGTTTCAAAGTTTAACACTCGGATTACAAGATATTTTCTCTCACTAGAACTCTCTGAATGCAAAACTGAAAAATAAAAACAACATTGGAAACTATACATACTTACAAAAAGTTTTAAACCAAAAGGGAGATAATAAAGATGCAGCCGCTTCATCTTTCTAAATCTGAAAACCTGTTGCCTTTGACTTGTTTTCTTGAATCAAGAAAAATAATTTTTGAACTTGGTGGCTACTCCAACTTTGTTGATCTCTTGTATATGAACTTTGAATCGTAGTTGTATCTTTATCTCCAAATTAATAGAAAAAGCCAGTTGTCATTATGATTGTGTGTACTTCAGTCAACTTGGTTTCAGCTAACGTTACAATACTTTGTTATTTAGCACATCCTGATGCAGAAACTGCAACTCCAACTAAAACTGCGAGCTACTTTCACTGCATCTGCAATTCTTTGTGACAAGCTTTACTATTTTACTAAAGAAAAAAAATTAAAACCGTGATATCACTTATATAGAGCTTATTAGAGGTATAACAATCAAACTAATTACCTGAAATACCTAAATCACTGAAGCATTATTATTGTATTCACTTACAGTGAAATAGTTCTCAATTAATATATGTAATTTATAAAAGTGTAAATAACTATTTTTTTGCCCAGATAAATATGTTTTACCGATTTTACAAAAAATTTGCAACAACCTAGTCGATTCGTCAGAAATAACTTAATTTTAATAAAATTTTATAATTTATGATGAGGATATTTCCAATGACTGCTTTTATCGGAAAGGGGTGGAAAAGGGTCAATCCCAACTGATGTTGCTTTTGCCGTCGAAAGTGCCACTTTTCCTTGGCAGTGAAACTGAATTTTTAAATTTATAATTGAAATGAATTTCGAATTTTTAATATAATTCAGTCTAATTCGCAATTTGAAACCGTCAAATACTCACTCTTGTAGAAAATAACTAATCCATATTTATTCCAAAATTAGTGCCACTCAACCAAGAGATTGACCATAATTTTCTAAATATTCCCTCGGAATTTTATAAGAACACGTTTCCGATTGACCATGTGTTCAAACAGATCATTCGCACAATAGTCATGGACAAAACATGTATAAAAGAGAGACACATTATGAGACAACCGCAGAAGAGACGTTGCAAATTGGGATATATTCTGGTACAGTAAGGTTGTAAAGTCTATATCTTAATCATAATTATTATTAAATTAATAAATTAGCCGTGCAATGCACGATTTAGTAATAAATATTTAAATTTAAAATTATTTTTTAATAATTAATTTATATATTTATATTAATTTAATAAATTATTTATATTTTTTAATAATTATATAAATAAATTATTATAAAGTATAATGTTAAAATCTTAAAATCCTCCTTCCTATGATAATAAATTTAAATTTTTTTATTAAAAAAAAATATTTGTAATATAATGTTGAACTCTCGAATTCTCCAAAATAAAAAAATTAAGTGTCTGTGAAACAACAACAACAACAATAATAATAATATATAAAAAGATAATTAAATTTATAAGTTGTAACTAAATTCTATATATAAAAAGATAATTAAATTTATAAATTTTAATTAAATTCTAAATATAATATATACCTATATATAACGAGGTAAATAAAAGATATTTGGTATGATCATATATATATATATATATATATATATATATATATATTATTTTACAAGATACAATATAATTTAATAGTTGAATTTATAGGTAACTATAAAGGATTTAAAGTTCTAAATTAGTATTTCGCAAAACAAAAAATTTCTAAATCAGTAGAACTAGTATTAAAAATAGTTATTTAATTATTATTTAATTATTTATTAAAATATTGATTAAAAATTAAAATAATTTTAATATATATATATATATATATATATATTAAAATCTAAATTCAAACTTACTCCTTATTGAGCTGTTTAATGTTCCACATTACTGATTTATATGAATAAATTATTTATTATTTGTTCACTAATTAATTTATAAAAAAATTACAAATTACTTTTTATAAAATATTTTACTTAAAATTTTATCTTTTAAATTATTATTATTAATTTATAATTTTAAATTAATTTATTAATTTTAAAGTAAAAATAATTTATTTTACTT
>JAUEJK010095135.1:0-11662 GCA_032274865.1 Eryngium alpinum | reverse complement strand
GAGTTGCTCACTTTTCTAATAGTAGGAGATATTTTCATAACAATAAATGAATACTTTGAATCTCTGGTATTTCTAGCTTTTTGTTTTGGAAAATTAGTGTCCTTGATCTGTAATCCGAGATCATGGCATTTACAGCCTAATGAGATATTATGTTGTGCGCTGAAAAAGGCAAATTCATTGTTTCTTCAGTTGAACTGTATCATACAGTTTCTTACATAATTTTCTTTTGCATCTGTATTTCTGTCATAATTGTTGTGCTGCTAGGTTTGGTTTGATTTATCAGACTGTTTAAAATTACTAAACCCAAAAGATTTACCAAAATTTGATGTGGCACGTGTGCACATATATTTCTTGTTTTGTTACATATATTACCGAAATGTATTTTTGAACTTAAAAAAAATACCCTGCGCTATCAGAATAGTTTGCATCTGCTGATGTCTGAAATTCAATTGTCTTACATACAGATTTTTGAAATGGCACGTATAGGAAAGAAAAGGAAGGCGGAACAACTTCAGTTAGTTTGTACAATAGTTTCAGTGGCTTTTGTAATGTTCTGGGTTTGGTATTTTAGAAATATCACTATTATTAGAGGTATTCAACTTAGGGAAACAAGAAAGAATAGGAAATTGTTACGTACATTATTTCTGAGTCATTTGATAAGAGAAAGTGATGTAACTTGTAAAAGTGAACTTCGTGTCAATAGACGCACCTTTAGTATCATTTGTGAGATGCTTAGAGATATTGGAGGCTTAAGTGGAACTAAGTTTATGTCTCTTGAAGAGATAGTAGCGATGTTTTTGTATACTTTGGCTCACCATAATAAGAATAGAACCATAGGAACTCTCTTTTTAAGGAGTGGAGAAACCGTGAGTTGACAATTCAACCTATGTCTAGGGGCTGTCCTCAAATTGCATGAGCATTTACTTCAACCTATTTGGTGTAATTTGGATGATAATTCTATGGATGTTATTTGAATGACGATATTATTTTTAATGATTGTAGCATTTCTGATTTTATAATATCTTTTCTCACTGATTATTGCTACATTTTCGCACTTTTCACCCTTGAGCTCTTATTAGATAACCCCTGAGTTGAGGTTATTATTTGTGTGCCTGTTCGAAGAAAAAGAGATGAAGTTTATATTTAAATTGCCTTACTAACCTGCATATGAATGTCTAATACGGTTTAATATGAGTTCCATGTTAGCTAAGATACTTCTTTATAGCTATTTCAGTTTTGTATATCTTAATGGATTGTCTTTGAATTTGGAGTCTGCACTCTGCACTTTAATAGTTTTCGACTAGTACATCACACTATAGGACGGAAGGTTCTGGAAACTGTTCCTTAGCTCTTTGCTAAATGCAGCAGGCATATTCTAGTTTCAAGTGTCATATGATATTTTTAGGATCTTAGCACATTCCTTTTCCTGCTTTTGTTTTACTTATTGGATTAAAATTTTCATTTCTGCTTGATATTCTTACAAGTTTCCTTGTTATTTGAAAGCTATCTTCTGGAGATTTGAATTACATAGAGGTGGAAAGAAGTTGGTCATTCTTGTAAGTGTGATATCAGTATTTAAGTTATGAAAGTCTCAGTAAACACCTTTCCTTGCCCTCTCAAATGGAAGTAATATAAATGGAAGTTATGAAAGTCATGCTTTCTCTGCGATCTTATAGCAGTTTATATGTAGAAAATTTTAAGTTTTGAGAAAATTTTAAGTTTTGAGAAAATAAAACTGATTTATGATATAACAGGTAAGCATTGATGTGTATGATGTTAGTTTCACTATTTACTTGTAGCTATTACTTCTGCCGTGTTCCTAACGAGCCATCTTGTGCAGATTTTGCTAACTATGTGTATTTATAATTTAGGATGGAGGCAGAAGGAAGCAGCCGCGGAAGAGGTAAAAATAAGAGATTTTGGACATTTGAGGAGGATGAAGTACTCATAAAGTATCTACAAGAGTTGTCTAGCGATCCTAAATGGAAAAGCGAAAATGGTTTCAAGAACGGCTACATGAATAAGTTGGAGGAAATGATAAAGTCTGCTTTACCGAATTGTGGCTTGAGAGCTGTTCCACACATTGAGTCAAGGATTAAGCATTGGGCGGAGAATGCAGTTACCATTAGATTTGTTGAATACTCTTTTATAAGTTCACTAGCATATTGAACTGGTGAAAACATCTTGCTGGTATTATAGCCTGGAAATAGTTGTTGAGGTAGTCGTTGCTTCCTAATCCAATATAATAAATGCATTGGTTGAGATAAGTTGTTGCTTTTGTTGGACCGCCAAGTAAACGTGCCATTTCTGGAGCCAGGCCAGTGAAATGTTTCACCTGATCACTCATACTTCGTCGTTGGCCCTGTAGTGTAGATGTCATATATGAATCTGCTGGTGAAAGCATAGTCAGTTTTGTTTAAACCAACCATGGTGGATCAACTGTCCATATGAGTTTTGAGTTGATGGATTCATGTCAGGTTTGACAGCTTTACCACTAAAAGCTAACATTTCTGAATTTCTTGATGATCAAATATATGTGTACCAAATGGTAGGCGGTTTCAGGTCGAATTCCACCAGCTCCAGAGGCGAAATTGAAGCTCATGCCTATGTTCACTGCAATAATTTTTGTATCATATGCTATTCATGTGCATTTATTGTAGTGAAATGTGCATATCACCAAATCTCAGTATCATATGATTACTGATTGCACAATTGTTTTTATGTGTGGGTTCTCCAGTAAAATTAAGCCAATATCTTTGATCTTCTTTTGCATGTCAAAAATCCTGTTGATGTTATCTGCTCATAGTTCACACAAATGGCTCTCCTGATTCTTGTTGATGCTAGGTGCTGCATCAATCCCTTCTGTACTTTTGTTTGTCAAAATTAAACTTTGAAGTACACTTGTATTTCTGCTGTTGGTTTTATAATTCTGCACAAATCTGTTACCTAGGCTACATACTTCATACTGTATAAACTTCAAACTAATGATGTTACTCATTTTATTATTTGGCAGGTTCATAAAAAAGCAAAGGGGTTGTATGGCGTGCCTTTTCCCCATTATGAGGCACTTGCTGAGATTTATGCCAAAGATAAAGCAACTGGAGGCTATAGCGAGTCATTTGTCGAAGTTATTAATAACATCGATGTCGAAATTGCAAATGTTCCAATGGCAATAGATACCGATGAAGATGATGATGTCAATTCTACTACTCATTCTACATATTCAGTTCGGTCCACAACTCGATCTCAAAAGCGACCAATGGAGAAAGAAGCCGATAGTCATTCATCGAAGAAAACAAAGTCGAAAGAATTGAAGGAGAAAGTTAAAGGACAGAAAAAAGCGGACGATGTGGATGAATTAGTAGCTTCACTTAACAAGACTTCTCAGACTTTCGGTAAATTTTTTGAAGACATGAATGCCAATCTCAAGACAATGGCAAGTGCATGGTTTACATCTGAAGAAAGAGAGAAGAAAAATGATGATAAAGCAAAATGATGATAAAGCAGATAAAGTACTAGACGAAGTGATGAAGTTGGATGGCATTTCTGCTTGCTTCCGATGCTTTAGAAGTTGCGACTGTTCTTATAGCCGAAGAACCTAAGCTTCGTATCTTTTATCAAGCGCCATCCAACTTGAAGAAACAATATATTCAAGATCTTCTTAGAAAGAAATAGAAAACTCGGCCCATAATCTTTTATAACTCCTGTACTTTGCATTTGTTTCTGTTCAAATGGTTCAGTTGAACATCTGTTTGGAATATTTAATATTTTGAAATGTCGGTAAAAACAAGAAGTGTCATATTTTCTTTTGTTTTATTTTGCAGCAGTACTGGGTTTTATTTTGTAGTGGGTCTTTACAGTGGTATTTTGTTCATAATTTTATTTCTTATATTAAAAAGGTTTATATAGTTTTATAGCTTTATTTTTATAATTTTTTATTGAATATTAAAAAAGTTTATATATTTTTATAATTATTTTTGTTAATATTAATATTTTTAAAATATTTTTATAATTTTATTTGTGGTAATATGAAATTTTGAATTTTAGTACAATTAATTATGATTTATTAATAATTTATAAAAAAATTAAGTATAATATAAAATTTTATCTTTTAATACCAAACAATAAGTAAGGGAATGAAATATTTAATTCCCTTTCATAATTTATACCAAACAATTAATAACAATAAAGGTTATCGTTAGCCTTTCCCCTCTTTATTCATTTTCTTTTCATTCCGTTTCCTACTTTCATACCAAACGCCCCCTAAGTAAAAAAGGAATAGTTATGAAATGTAGAAGGTGCTTCAAAACTGGACACAACAAGGCAACATGTAAAACAAGTGATGAGGAGGTTGTTGAGATTCAGAAGCAAGCTTCTTTGAGTGCGAGAGTAGAAGCGAAATCAAATGTAAGTTTTGATTATTTTGGTTTCATTTTTCCTATCATTGTTTTATAATCTTTATTAATATTTACATAATAACTACATACAAGAAGACAAGAAGGGGTTCCAGTTCAAAAACAACAACTCATAAGAAGAAGAAACAACCAAGTGCAAAGTCAGCAAGTGAAATAGAAGCTGAAGATACAAATCAGGAGCCACAACAGAAGAAAAAGAGGGGTAGGCCTCCAAAATCATCAGTTGTTACTCAGCAACAACCAAAACCAACTGGTGTTGGGTCTGTTGATGAATGAAAATGATGGGCATACTTACTACTCCAGCACATCAACTACAATGAGATTATCTAGTTCTCAATCGGTTGGCAGTAATGCGAGACACACTTCTGAAAGTGAAAGTGCGAACCAACCATCAGACAGACCAGTACCTTTTGAGTGGAGAGGAATGTTGGTTTACAACAAAAATAAGGGAGAGAAAGCATTAAAATAGATTGTTATTTTACTTATTTTTAGACTCTGTGATTTTGTTATCTCTTTATTGTGAGAAACTTCATTAGTACTTAAGTTGAAAACTAGTTGGGTTGTTTCAGAAGTCCTCAGAGATTTCCTGTTTCTGGATCCCTGCATTGGTAATTCTTGTTCCGGGCAGGTTAGAACTTTTAATCATATATAAATAATGTATCCAGCACATAAATTTGTTATCCGTACGTAATACTTGTGTATGTGTTTTGATATCTTCTTTAGGATTTAAAATTTTACATGTTGTAGGCCTTTGTCACTATCTGTTGATTTTATTGTTTGTTAAAACCAGCTCTAGACGTGTTCGTTACAAAAGCTTCGCAGGCATCTTAAATGTTTATGCATTTTGTTCTCATGACTTGTGTTGTAGGAGTTCGACTATCAAAGGGGATGTTGCTTTGAGCATTCTCCTAAACTAGCTTAAGAACCATTGTGTCTGTCAATGTTGTTTATATCCATTTTATTCCTTTAGTTGAGGTAGTATGATGTTGATTTTAGTTATCTGTATATAAGAGACATGATTAAACTACATATGGACCAAGTTCATCATTTATTGTGTCGAAGAAACTTAGTTAGTCCCCTCAATATACCTACCATGAATGGAGGTGAACGTATGGATGAAATGAAGTTTACTGAAGCAGAAAGCAACATGAATGACTTGGTCTCGGAGTACCAGTGATACCAAGATGCTACTGCGGATGCGGACGAGGAAGATGAGTATGATTATGAGGAAGAAGGTGAGGAGCAAATGGCATAATCCTATGTTTGAATTTGGTCTATTATGTGATTGTGGTCTTTTGATTTATTAAAACATGGCTCTACCTATGAATATTATCATAGGGTATTTATGATGGTAGATAATAGATATATTGAGGGGACTTTCGTTGGTGATGTTTATACCGTAATTTTTTTATTTCGAAATGGTGTTAATGATGAATTCTTTTAAGTCTGAATAGCTATTTGGGTTCTTTGAGGTAATTTAGTGAAATTGTGGGTGAGAATAAAATTGCAAAGACTAAAGAAGAGAGTTTCAAGCCGATGACAAAATAATAAGATTTTTTATCGGCAAAAACTGGACTCTAGTGCAGGAAAGGAAAGAATGAGTAATTGTTGGAGTTTGAAGATTCTGAAGAACATAAGTGTATTGCAAGTGAAAGTTTAAAGGGAAAGAAGGTTATATGGTGCAAGTTATGGTTTCTTTTGTTAGCCTATTTTATGGTCTAAGTACTACTGCTCTGTACAGACGATTTTCTTAATGTCCAAAGTCTGAAAAAATGTTAATGAAATTTCAGTTGGTAAGGTCTTGGTTCGTATAATGATGTTCCACCCAATTCTTTTGCTCCGTGGAAGTCTTCTAAGTTCTACCTATTGAGAATATATATATATATATATATATATATATATATATATTAAATATTAAATATGGTATAATTGTGTGTTAAACTATTTAAAATTTAACTCAAATAAATAATAAATAGAATCAATATTTTAAAATAAAATAATAAAAAATAAAAACTATGAAGGGTTTTGACACATGTTAGTGTATTATATATATAATATTTCTAGCGATTAAGATTAAGTAATTACTCTTTTTTATTATGAATATATTTTGATATTTTAATTATTATTATAATTAATTAATATTATAATCATTAATAAATTTAAAATACCATTTAACTGTTTTAATTATACATTTTATAATATTATATCAAGTACTATAAAAATATCAGTATTATAATAATTATTAAAAAAATAGTTGAACTATTAATAATAATTTACAATTAAATATTTATAATTATTTTCACATTGAATTTTATTATTTTATTTTATAATATGTAACATATAAATTCATACTAATTTTGTTAAATTACTAAAAAAAATTCTTTTATTAGAAAATTCTTAAACTAAATTATTATCCAGCTAGGAGCGGTACGTTCATCAACAAAAAGTGCCACATCATTTGTAATTTTAACGTCCGTTAATTTTCTTAAACGGAAATTTATATTCTAAAGAATTAAATAATTTAAGGACGTTAAGCTAATAAAAAAATGTTAAAGGACTTAAACCCAAAATGTCAAATAGTTTAAGGATGTAATAATTTATTTTTCCTATCTTGAAAGTAATTTTGTAAATATAACAAGCTATAAGAGGGAAAAAGTTTAGGAAAGAAGGAATTTACTGGGATAAGTCAAGAATGTGTTGAAGGACTGCACTTGGAGACATGCTCAATAACAGGTACAAGCTTTCCTTCATGTGCATTGCAACAGACCTGTGTCTGAAAACGAACATCTTCAAAATCACTTACAAGCGCTTCTGATGCTGTGAAAATAATTTCATAACTATGTGATGTAGAGGAAGTATTCCAAAAGCACGCTTTAAGCAACCCTACATATTTATAGTTTGTCCCCTGTTAAAGAAATAAAATTACGAAACAAGATTAGAAATTATAGGAGTGCAGTTCTCCCGAAATATTTACCAAATGACGTGGAATATACAATGTTAATATACCTATGCTTCAAGTATACTTTCTATTCCAAGTATTTTTCTTTCTTTAAGAGAATAATTAAATTACTCGAAAGCATAGCTATGGTACATTAATATGGTCTGTGCTTTATCATACACTAAATGTTCAAGGAACACTTTCTTTATTGTAGCATTTTTAAACAAAATTGGAATTCATCTCTCTCATGGAGTAGCACACAAATAGCTAAGTAGGGACAATTTTCTAGTATCGAACATCAACAAATATTTATTTAAGACAAGACCTCTCTTTACATATGTGATTATATGTAACTGTTCTGACATGTACACACACATGTATCTAAACAAGAAAACAAACCTCTCTTTTGTTATAATTTTCAAGTGCTAAACTGGAGAAACTGATCACCGGAAACACCACATCACTGTAAGAATCACGAAGAGGTGGCTCATAAATAACACGAAGACCTCCAAGTGGATTATTGGCACCATCATTCTTATACCCATTCATCCGATAGAATTTTTTTGCATTTTTAGTCACGGAGCCATATCTCGTCCGATTTTTTCTATCCTTCAAGCCTTCTTCACGTTTCTTTATTAATTTCTGAAGTGGATCATCCACAATCTCGGAAGGATCCTCTTTTGGAGTAAACAATTCAGTGATCCTAGGGTCTCTACGCGGTCTAATGCTTCCCGAACCGAACAAAGCATTATCGGGCTTGCAAGACGTCATTGTTTATAAGTAAACAAAAATAACCTATAAACAGGATATAATGTCATTCATAAAGCTTTAGAAATTATTTCATTCCTCATTTTTTTATGGGGATGATAGCATAAAAAATGATAAGAATTTTATAGCGTAAGCGAAGCACAACTAGGCAGCAAAGCATTCAGGTAAAGAAAGACCAAACTTGTAACAAAAATTGTATATACAATACAAAAAAGACATCTAAAATTTTTCATGAAAATAGTAAAGCTTTTGGATGATTAAGATACTTACGTTATTCAGAAGACCTACATTACCAAGAATACTCTTAAAAGTTTCCACAAAACATGTAGAATCGAATGACAACAACATTTCACCCAAAACCTTAAAGTGTTAAGTTGCAGACTAAATGGATCATATACTTTAACAATCTCCCTCACTCGAAAGCCCACTAAGATGTAAGAGTGGACCACAAACACAGATATATTGAGAATATTACGGGTAGGAGGGTTTAAATCCGGGTTCTCTCCTAAACATAGCTCTAATAACGTGTTAAAAACTATTTCACCAAAAACCTTAAGGTGTTAGGTCAGGAGACTAAATGGATCACATCATCTAACATTATTAATAGCATGATTTTTGGCTTTAGTGATTGTATTGGCGATTGTTGGTAATAAGCTTCCGCACTATTTCTTTTAGATTTGATTATTAGCTTATTGTCGTGCCTCGTTGTCCTACATCATAACGGGGTGTGACAATTATTCACTATAGAGAGACACCTGTTAGCAATTGGCATCTGTTCCTGGTCAAAGAGCAAGGAGAAATAATAAAACATTGAAAAACTCAAAAAACAAAAAAATATAACATTACAGGAGATTCACGAATATAATAGAACAAAGTAAAAATCAAATAATAGATGTGCATGGATGGCGACGGTAGGAAGTTATATATAGTGTTTAAGCTTGAATTCGATGAGGGGCCAAAGACATAAATACATATATCAATGGAAAAGTGTATGCAGCAAAGAAGTAGTAGGGGTGAGGGGGACACAAGCATAACAAGCAGATTTAGACTTGATGCAATCGAACACAAATGTGTCATACTAACAGTGTCAGCTCGGACACAATAACATTGGACGACCACTACCACTACATGAAGCAACATCACGATCAACATGACATATTTTAACATATTAGTTACCGCCCGCTAAAGCAGATGAGTTCACGAGAGCGAAAGAGAAATATTAGCAAAATAACCAAGAAAAAACCTGATTCTACAATGAACAAGAATATGGCCAGGTTGTTGATTATGAAGACGGTCAAGACAAGGTAACACTCCATGTAAACAAAATAAATTAAAATAACAGCATGCCCAAAACAATTATCCAAACACAGACAATATATATTCAGGGAGTTTCCAAAGGAAATTCTGACACAAAGACGATGTATTTTCTTATATTTTAAATCAAGAAATTAAGTTAAAGAGTTTAACCCATTATAAAAGTTTAAACCTATAATGCATATAAATGTAGAGAAATTTACCACTTAAAAATTCAAAACAAAGACACCTATGGTAACATAATCTAGGAAAAAGATGCAAATTCTAATTACCCCAGTACATACAGTGATTCACCTAAATTAAACTGTCTAGAAGAATTTACACCGACTACAAAAAAACAAATAGAAAAAAAACAGGTTGCATAAAAGGCAAGTACAAACACTTTCAGTACATGACCAAACAAGGTGGTTAAAAATGACACATAATTCAATTATTGGTATTTGGTATTACTAGCAAAAACTTGAATTCTAACGAGTGAAGGACCAGCAAGCTACAAATCCCGACATATTTCACATACTCCCGGCTTAATTACTAGGTGACAATCAGTCAATCTACCTTCACCATTTACTTGGGTGAAGCCTGAAGGATATATGAACAGAGAGTGAACACATTCTTGGTCTCAATTAAAGCAAGCCTTGAGCAGACATACGCAACCAATTGATTGTCCAGACAACTACCTTCACAATTTACTCAGTTGAATGACTATATGAACTGACGAGTGACCACGCGTTCTTGGTCTCAATTAAATCAAGCCTTGATCGGACATACGCAGCCAAATGATTGTCCAGACAACACACAGTTATCTTATAGCACCGTAATGGTCAACTACAATATAAATCTTTATACCACGGCCATTCAGACTCAAAGCTGAGGTTTATGGACCAAATAGTATTCGTCAAAGGTTAATTATTAAATGGCCAAAAGCCATCATTCAACCTCCTAGACTAGAAGTGTCATTTGGGTACATCCCCGGCAGTAGACTGTGTATGAAAAACCACACACTGTCCACTTGTATAGCCAAACATTCGAATTACGCCAAAACAAAGTTATAGAAATAGACAGACAGACAATCAGCCAATTCAAGTACACAACCATCAATTGAACAAGGTTTCTACTAAAAAGTCTGATCAAGTGAGCCCCTAAGCATTGTCAAGTGAAAGTAGTAGAAGTAATAGATGATACTGAGCGATATTTGGCTTACTGAGGTCAAACAACCAACTGACCGCACCGACTATCAAGCTACCACAACAATACTTGAATACTAATAACAGAATACCATTTGACAGAACGATCTACAAGCAATTATATTTATTATTAAACTTTGCAGTCTTCAGCCGACGGTAACTTTCGACTATACCATTGATTAAGTTCCTCAAAAATCTTCCTTTTGACAACATCCATCAATGGTCAGCTCTTATCCTCAAGAACACTTCAGATTAAACATTGGTTATTACCAATCAGGGGTGGACCTCAACTATACTATAAGACACTCAAACAAATGGTTAAATGTTCACAACACTTGACACAAACTACCGCTTTTTATCTAATATAGGTCACTTAACCACTTGAAAGTATTTAAAAATTATTCTACGGCATGTCATTCAAGAATTCAACTTCTAAAAAAAATGGACTGACTTAAAATTGTTTGGCCAACAGCCTAATTATACGGCGACATCCACTTGTAAACTGCAAGCTGAAAGTTCGAGTGACAATACCACTTGTCAATCTGCCTTCACGGCTGTATCAATTAATAACAAGTCCATCAAGTGTGCAATTAACCGACTAACTAAATGAACAACTAGCTAGACCAGCTAGCTAGACCAACTAAAGATAAAAAGACCCCTAGTTAGTATCTCGTGGTCGAGTGACCTGGTCACCTGCTCATCTACCATTACAGTTACACTTAAAATACTAAAATCTATAATGCCAAACAGGTGGGGCAACCGGCCAAATTAAGCATTACTCGATCAGTACTACAAAACTTCACAAACAAGGTAGTCAATTATTGGTTCCCTGAAACATGCTTAAAAGACAATTAGCACAGCACATACCCAGCCTGGAACATACCTGGACAATAATCATCCATAGTATTTACCAACCGAGTATAATTGAACAAACATGACAAGGTCCTGACCTTTCTAGAGCAACACTCCTGACATTTCTAGGGGAACAAGCTCAGAAATCGAGAGAGGGTCTCAATCCTTTTCTAATGAAGTCTGGACAAACT
>JAUEJK010095024.1:0-11664 GCA_032274865.1 Eryngium alpinum | reverse complement strand
CCTAAAGTGGTTAACCAAAATTTCATTTGTTTTTGCCAACGTTTAAAATTTAGTCCGCTAAATTTTTCGGGTTTAGCTGAACGCATATCATATTTAAAATCAGCCATATGAACGATACACAAATTAACTGTAATAAGCAATTACAAAATAAAATCAGAATATATGAATTTAAACTGACAGCCCAGATATGAATTGTCAGAATATGAAGTTTAAAACAAAATATCAGAATAAATTCCAATTAATCTTGTTGAATGTACTGACCATATAATTCACATTCAAACAGATTCACCGGAAAGAAGTCACAATTGTAAACTTGCTAAACTGATTAAATATTTATTATTATTATTTTCTTATTATTATTATTATTATTATTATTATAAACTATAAAGACCGGATCAATTTAGTGTACTGAGGAAAAGGTATATAGAGATCCACTATTTTAGTTTTTCGAATAAACAAACAATTGATTTAAAAATTATTATGTTATATCATTCTGTATTCTGACTCCAAAGGCTTTGAATAAACTAATATAAATTATGAATACTGTAAAGCAAAAGTCTGGGCAGTATCTCAGACAAAGGCACTGCACACAAACACTTATATTTATGCAAGTCAAAGGAAATCAGTGCAACAAGGTCCCTGATAAATAAAGTACGTACACAAATTTTGACAAGCAATATCTCAAATAAACATATTACAAAGTAAAATCACAAAATTCCTTAGATTGTTGGTACAAATTAGGGATTTTAAGTTCAAAATTCGTATGAATAATCTCAACAAATAGGGTAATTAATAGGAACAATTATACAATTAAAATTAAACAATTATAAGTATAAATTAAACTAAAGAAGAGGGTTTAGAGAGTGTCCTGGTGAGGCGTGTGAGAACACTGCCCTAAGGAATTTTGCCCCTTCTCGTGCAAGGTTTTTGCGGCAATCCTTAGCGGTACAACACCCGAATCGAGTATCCTTTTTCGTGCACGAACGTTCAAGGATTTGAACGATGATTTTCCAATACTCAAAAAATCAAAGTAATATATATATATATATATATATATATATAATATGCAGATTTGTGTACAATTATATATATATAAGAGAATAGAAATAGTTGATTTTGAGACGGCAGAATTAAAACCCAAAAGCCTTCTGATTACCTCTTTTCCTTTTCTAATATAAGATGTATCTTTGTATATGCATATTTTCACTCTTTTATACATATAAGGAAACGGTACAAAACATACACATTATTACTAATAATTACAAAAGATAAAACGGAGACTAATTAAGATATTCAACGGGAAAAACAATCAACGGGCAAGAAAAGTATTCTGGAGTTTTATGAAAAGATTGTATTAATTAAAATTCTATTTTTTATTTTATTTTTAATAATAGATAATATTAAAATATCTAACACAAAGGATATAAAAGCTGTTTTCTAAGGACCTCCGATCCGATTAAAGAATAAAATAAAAAGAATGAGCGATACATGAGCTGACTTAAGGCTAAATATAAAATGACAATTAAGTTAACACAAAGAAAGTGGGAGTCTTAAATATTTATGATATTTGGTTGGTTGTTATAACTTTTAAGATATTACATTTATGTGATAATTTCGGTTAGATCTGAAACGAGTTTAATTAATCCATCAGATATTTGTGCGTAGTGGTTCAAAAATAGGATCTAAAATAGTAAGGTTCAAATATGTATGATTTGGATTCGAAAATAATAAAATTTAAATTAAAATAAATTTAATACAGTAAAAGTCCAAAGAGGAGGACTCAAATAAGGAGGTACAAAAACTCTAGAGTAAACTACACAAATCCGAATAAGGAAGTGAATCCTTAAAGGTAAATCAAGCAATGATTCCTAAAAATAGTAGAAAATTTTAATCTTTAGTAACAAAAAGGAATAAAGAATATAAAGATAATTACTATCTAAATATGATTCTAATTCATATTAGAGATCTGAAAACCTAATCCACGCCTTCCAGGTACGCAATTTCAGTTCCAACCAGAGAGAATACTTAGAATTATTCCGTTACTTATTCTTGCACCCGAGTCCTCCCGATGGAACCCCCACCCACCAATTTTTGTAGGTTTTCTGACAATTGTTCGAGGAGATCGTCCATCAAACTTTTGCTAACCAGGTAATCCATTATTTTAACATTTGGCGATGTCTGTGGGAAGATTACAAAAAGTCGCGAATTAACGGCTGGCAAAACTGGCGACATAGTCACCCCTAATCCAATAATTCTGGGAGCTCCACCACCGTTCTTCGATCCACCACAACACACACATTCTAGCGCTTGGTGTAATACCCTGGATATATGAATATTAGTTATATAAATATTATTAATTATATAATTAATATTAGATTATATCCTAATTAGTTTAGAAAAAAAAAAGACGGAGTATATAAGGGTTATTATAGATGCCAGCCCTATTATCTGTCGTTCGCTCTTGGAGAAACAAGGGTTTGGGAAGAAAAAGTTAGGAGGCGATATATTCTTCAATTCGGTAGCCATTAATTCAGGTGAGAGATTTCTTATTCTCTTATTATCGATTGTTGTCACACTTTGGTGTATATATTTATCGTCTTCTTGAATATGTGTATTTTATTTGTTTTAAACATGTTTGGTATGTATGAATTTGTCTCGTATACATGCTTCGTATTTATGTATTCATATCTTTGTTGGATATACATACGAAGTTCGTTTTTGTACACCTATTAGAATTTGTTATCTTCAAAAATTCGTAATAAATTCGTTATTGATCCGATTTAATTAAGACTGGACTTTTTAGAATGTGTTTTCCGATACTTACAACTTTTGGCTATGTATGTTTTTACAATTCGAAACCTAACTATGTGAAAATCTGACTTCTTTGTTACCTGCATATTTGTACTTGGGAATACGCTTTCACAACTTCGAAAAATCATAAGAAATTGAGTTTACCTTGGAATTCGCCTTGCCTTTTCAATTTGGAAAGCTTATTAAATTCTCTTTACTTTCTCAGTTCTGATCACTGTGAAATTCCAATGTCATAATTGTCTAAAATGATCCGCAATAATTCTGGATGTTAGTTTCTGCAGCTTTTCTCCAACTTTGAAAATTTGTATCTCATTCATTATTTGTCCATAAATTATGAGTCTTACCAATTCAGAAAGCCTTTGAAGTCTAGTTTAATTTTTTAGTTATGATCAAATGAGATCAGATTCGTTACATTGCCTAAACTTGCTTTCTTTACGATCTGGTCATTCGTATAATTGTGCAGTCCTACCTGAACTTCGAAAATTCATATCAAATTGAGGTATTTATACTCGTGTTATAGATCACAGGGGAAAGGAGTAGGTGTTTGTACTATATGTTTTTAAGTTATTGGTAGCTATCAAATTAGGTACGGATTCTTGTTACCCTCTTCTTATTTAAATTGTACGAATTTCGTTTCTCTCTTTTTAATTATATTGATATCTTATTCTTATAATTTATTCTCGATTAAAATTCTTGGAATAAGCCTCTTTGTACTCTGTGTGTATTTATAGATATGCACTCGTATACATAGTTCAAACTATGTTATTATAAAAATTATTGCCTTGCTCAATATTTGATTCGTTCTGTATTGTTCTGTTCCGATTTTTGATATTGTATCTGTTATGAAATATGAGTCTGGAAATATTTATAACCCCTATAATTTTGGGCTCTTAAACTGATTTGTGTGGGTAAATCACAGACGAGTTCACGTGGTTGATTGGGTTCTGGTGAACTTAGCACTAACTCGTATCGGTGCTTTGAGCATACGAGCACGTCTCTGGGCTATGTGACGTGAGAAGGTCTTGACCGCTTCTGTTCTGGGAAACGTTTTATACATTTCTATTGTCTTTCTCATGCATAACCAGATAAGGAATAACTTCTGGACTGTACTATGTTTAGTTAAATGAACAACGTAGTACATGTTGTTATATAAGAGACCCATTGTCTATTCTGTACCAACCTTAATTGTGTTCGGCCTTATAATTGATCTTATCTACTTTATTCGTTCTAAGTACTCTAATCTGTTTTGTTTGTTCGGAGTATACTTTTGACGGTATACAACTCTTTATATTCGTTTACGTTATATAGGGGTTTTATAATTCTAAAATAATCACATTTGTTCCGTTTTGATATTTTGACCTCCTTTGGGGTTTCCGTGTCGGTAAGATACTATTGATCTCTTACTACAAAACTGTTTAATCTATATTCGTACTGGGCATTTGACTCACTCGTACTTTCTTTGACTTTGCAGGTAATCAGGGGTAAGCGGGGGATTGCGATGAGAGCTACAAGTATTTAGAGTCTTTCCAGTAGATCCTAAAATAATTTAGAGAACTTTATTCATATTTATTTCAGACTCGGTTAGTTTATGTTGGAGACTAGTGTTTTACGCTGATTTAAGTAGATTCATATATTGTTTAATGTTTTTAATTTAATAATTCGGAAACTTAAAGTTGACTTTTAATTTAAATTGAATAATTTTTACCTTTTTCTGAAGACTTAAATTATTTTAAAAGACTAGAATAATGATCCGAGAAATCGGGTTGTTACAGCTTAGACCACCCGAATTGATAGTGATGATTTGCAAGGGATCTCTACGGGAGGATCCAACCCAACTCTAGAAGAATTGGAGAAGAGGAAGATGGAGCATGAAGAGAAAAAGTTACAGCTATTGGCTGACTTATAAGCTCTAGAGAAAGAGCAGGTGGAAGACGGAAGGAGGTATGGAGCAGACACCACCCTGTTGGGAGAGAAAGCTACTCCCCGAACCACGTGTCAAGGAGGCCAAGGCGAGAAAACCCTAACAGAAGCAGGTATGGAGGCCATGATTGCCAATATGGTGAAGGAGTTCATGGAGAAAGAGAAGGTTGTTAGCAAAAGAAAGACCTCCAAGGTGCAGAGGATGAAAGTACGCAATCCTGGAGTGGCTAATCGCGATACCGCCGATCCAGACCCCCTATTTATCGATGAAATCATGAAAGTGAAGATATCCACCAAGGAGAAGATTCCGGCGATAAAGAAGTACAATGTGAAGGGAGATCCCAATGCTTATATTCGATCGTTTAATGATGTCATATTGTTGCAACCTGCCAATAACACTACCAAGTGCCGAGCTTTTCCGGCTACTCTTGAGGAGGACGCACAAAGATGGTACGTTGGTTTACCTCATCGATCGATTGTGTGCTTCTCGGATCTTGTTCAGAAGTTTACGAGTCAATTCATTAGCAGAAAGACGCATGCGAGGAGCTCTGAATCCTTGATGAATATTGTTCAGGATCCGGGAGAAACCTTGAGGGAGTAATCGATCGGTTCACCAGCCAAGCTGTGAAAGTGGCAGATGTGAATCAATCTATGGCAATGGTAACCATGCAGCGTGGGACGACCAATGAGGCTTTCCAGATGTCGTTGGCCAAGAAGAAGCCATCTAACATGCAAAAGTTGCAGGACAGAACGGGTAATTATATCTCAGCAGATGAGACATTAAAGAAGATAGTGAACCAAGAGGATGGCAAGAAGCGTAAGAAGGTTGAAAGCAACGAGAAGGACCACAAGAAGTCCAGAATGGTGGCATCCTCCCAGAGATTAGAGAATAGGGGTAGAACGTATTCCCCTTTAAATACCACTCGAAGTCAGATCCTCATGGAGATCGAGAAGGAGCCCTACGTCAAGTGGCCATAAGAGATCAAAGACTGATTTAGCCAAGATGAACAAGAATTTCTACTGTCCTTTTCACAAAGATTACGGTCATGATACCGAGGACTGTCGAAATCTCAAAGAAGAGATCAATTTCTTGATCAAGAAGGAATGCCTAAGAAGGTTTGTGAAGAACGATACATCTGGTGGAGAGTCCAATGATAGAGGTTCGAACTCCTAAGGAGGAGGCCAAGAAAGGGGGCACTAATCATGGTGATAGAAGGAGGTTCCAATGTGTACAGAAGCAGCCACCGATCACAGAAGGCCTACATGAGAGAGGTTATGAACATTGGAGAGCCAAGCAAGAGAGCTCGAATCGAGAAAGTGATTTATTTTGATGATCGAGACATTGAGGGGATTCAGTATCCTCACGAAGACCCCCTGGTCATTATGCCCATGATAGGCAACACCCTGCTTATGAAAGTGTTGATAGACATTGGAGCATCGGTGCATGTTCTTTTCCATAAAGTTATTCTGAAGATGGGCTACCAAGATAATCAATTGACACCCTCGGCCATATCCATATTCAGATTTAATGGGTTGGAGGTCCCAATCGAAGGAACCGTCAAGCTTCCAGTTACACTGGGACAAGGGTCTATCGAAACGGTGCAAATGGTGAGTAATTCTACATCAATTCAAGGTTGTTACCTCCACTTATCATTTGAAGGTGAAGTTCCCAACGAAGAATAAAGTAGGCACTCATTCTGGAGATCAGAAGATTGGAAGGGCATGTTCGGTGGAGGCTATCAGAAGCGGAACCGCTGGGGGGCATGTGTTGTACTTGCATGATCGTCAAGGAGAGGAACCTCGGAAAGAGGTAAACTAGAGAGCTGTCCCCATGATGGCAGAACCATGGAAGGTTGATATCAAGGTGGCAAATATAATGTTGGATGGAGTTTTGTAGATTAGGGGACACCGGTGAACATGCTATTCTATGACACTTTTCGTCGATTGTGATATTTGGATATCCATATGAGTGAATATTTTGGAGCCATCTTTGTTCAGAGAGGTGAAGAAGTTTGGATAGAGGAAAGCATTCCTTAGCTGTGACCTTGGGTACATTCCCACATCAGGTTACTCGAATATTAACATTCATGGTTCTTAAGGCACGAACTGTATATGCCGCTATACTAGGAAAACCAATGCTGCAAGAGTTTAATGCTAGGGTCTCACGAGCTGCTGCTATATTAAGTTTTCCTACACAAGAAGGGACGGGAAGGAGAGATTCAAGGTTATGTATTGGACAATCCCAGAAGAGAGGTACCGCCCGTTCATGACACAGATAGGGAATTCCCAAGGATGAAGGCGTTCGAACTCGGCGAACTCTGGAGGGGAGCAAGGAATTGAGCAGTCCGTTCACAAAGAGAATCCAAGAAATGGAGCTACTTGAAGGCTTTGACACAAGCCAATTGCCTTACTATGATGGGATGACCGATCCCATACTTCATCTACATGAGTTGTCTCAAGTACTGGGGCAGGAAATAACTGATGATCTCAAGTGCAAGATACTTTCTTTAACTTTGGAAATGATGGCCTATCGATGGTACGAGAAATTACCCAAGGAAGGCGTTTGCTATTATCGGAACATGAAGTGTAGGTTCGTGGAAGCCTTGGGAGAATACAATTGGTGTTCAAGTGAAGACTTGTTCATATCTAAAGAATAGGGATGTTGAGAGCATTTGGACAGAACATGATCATCTTTTTTTAATTTCTACAAGTTTTATTAGGCCTGAGAGCCACGAAAATACTAAGAACTCTTTGATAAAGAGAAATCGATTTTATTTCAATCAACCGATGATTACAAGAGCACAAGTGATACAAAATAAAAATGATAAGCAAAAAGGAGGTAAATCTAGGGGTTCTCCTCCCCCGACGATTCCTCGGTGTCCGAGGGAGCCTCAACCTTCTCCATGGGATAACTCAGAGAAGTCAGGTCCATAGAAGGGAGCATCCTCTCAATAGAACACATCACTGAATCCCAACTCTCGTTGTATTCCCGGGAGTGCATCCTCTTCACCATCTTCTTCTTCCTCTCATTGTACACCTTTGACTTGAGAAAGCATTGAATGACTTGATGATCATGGGCTTTCTTCTCATGACGGAGATGGCTCTCCTCCTCATATAGATTCTGATTCTTTTGGAGAAGCTGCTCGGTCTGAGCCTTGGAAGAAGATATCTGAGCCTTGGAAGAAGATATCTGAGCCTTTAACTCAAACTCGCGAAGACTATTCTTTGTGGATGCGGCCCATAGTTGGTCCATTTAATGAACACCCGTTTGGAAGTAGCAGTTCAACAGCAGAGAAGATGAAGAAGAAAGAGATCAGTATTGCGATAGAAAGACTAATCGGTGTTGTACAAAAGATTAAGCATTTACCTGTGCCAATGACTGAGCTCCTTGGAGGGACTCAAATAATCCATTAAGTTCTTGTCCCGGGGAGTGATGGACCCTTCAGACCACTCCAAAGCAAGTATAGGATCCCCCAGCACAGAATCCATGTGTCGGATCTCTCAGTTGCCCGCAAAGATGGAATCTTCGGATGGAGGGGCGGATCTAGACACATTTTGATGGCGGATGGCTTTCTTAGAAGCACCACTAAGAGGAGCTTCCGCCCGGACGGTCCTCTTGTGAAGCATGGCTCTGATGAGCTCTACAGCTGTAAGAAAATGAGAAGTATGTTAGTTCACGAGAGACATACGACAATAAAACGAAGAGAAATAACTGAAGATATTACCTTCTAGTATGAGATTGCTCAACTCAAGTTCTTGGTACTTGTTTACCCAAGGACAGACATATAGTGGACAGAGGAGCCCCAGTCTTGAAGAAGCTTCACGACCTCCTCCTCCTCCTTGAGGCTCAACTTCAATTGCTTAACCGGCCCGTCATGGGCCGCACCAAAGGAAGTCCTAAATCGGGACTCTCATTGTCCCGCCCGTCAGCGAAAGAAGAAGTATTCAGACTTCCAGCTCGTAAGAGACTCGGGCATAAAAGCCGTAAAAAAGATGGGAGAAGTATTATTACGATGATTAATCAAAATCCACCCCTCGAGAGGGGCGCAACTCTTGAACCTGTATCTTGCGGAATATACCCACCGTGGGCTCAATACCCTTGATCTTGCAAAACCCCAAGAAGGTATGGATAGTCTTGTATCCATTGGGGTGCAACTGAGTTAGAGATATGCGAGCTTCGGCCAGATGGCGGCAAGTGAAGGTATCGAATGGAATGCGGACCCCCGAGAGCAGGGATTCCTTGAAGACACACAGATGACCGTTCCATGAGCATGGACGATCGGTAGGAGAGGGAACGACTACCTCATAATCGCTCTTGATGTCAAAAGCTCGAGCCAAGTGCTCGATATCGCCAGCAGAGAGAGTGCTCGGGAGATTGAAGGACTCCACATCGTGAGTGGCGGGGAAGTCAATCTGAGAAAGAGCGAGCAAATCGCCCAAGGGAACTCGAGAAGAGTGAACAAGAGGAATTCTTGGGGCAGCCATTTATTACTAAGAAAATTGAGAGAAACTCGGAGATTAGAAAGAAGATTATGCTCAAATGAAAGTGTGATGAAGGAATGAACATTTGAATCTTATATATAGGAAAAGGAGAGAGGTGAGTGGTCCCCAAGTGGACCCAACATGTCGTATTAACTACAATGTGAACACCCGCGAGGTGTAAAAAACGATTCATTGGCTTTAAACGCCTTGGAAATACGAAATGAGAAGTACCATAATGCCCAAGAGGCAGGGAAATACACTCATTGGCTTAAAACGCCAAGGGGGTATGACTTAAATGCATTGGACTCCATTATTTATAGACCTAATAAAAAAAGTTTAGCCCATTTTATATACAAATAAATGAGCCGAACTCGAACTTGTCAAGTCATTCGAACGAACACTTATCGAACTCGAGTTGAACATCTATAAAGCTTGACTCGATTCGTTAAGACTATCGAACAAAATTTCTATGTTCGAATTCGATTTCTTATCAAACCGAGTCAACTTACCTTATCAAGCTCGAACTTAAATTTATTATCAAACAACTCAATTCGTTTACGGTCCTAATTGTTTAGGGCCCTAGTTGCACATCAACAATATCTGTGAAATTCGCTTAAACAGAATGACATTATCAAATTTCACACTAAGTTTTCGTGTAAATCTTTTGCATAACATAATGAACTAGTACTACTATCTACCTAGGAGTACTTCATAAATTATTTACACTATATATGAATATTTTATTATAAATTTAAAGTGTGTTTAAATTTAAAATTTTAAAATATAAAATAAATTTTAAATAATAATAATAATAATAATAAATATGAAAAAAATATGAAATTCATACCTTTTTATTATGTCTAATTATAATTAAAAAAGTTAACTAATTAAAAAAGATATAGAAAATTAAAAGATATAAAACGTGACAAGAATTCTCTAATGTATCAGTAAGTCAATGTATCAGTAATTCTTTGCTCACTAGACTTGTAAATCTTTTATTCTTTTTCCTTCTCATTCGACTAGCTTATTGCGTTCACTGGGGTTAAGACTGAACTTTAACTTTGGTTTTGATTCCAGAGACATGTTTTGTATTGAACTCAAATTGAAGAATACACTGTCTTTTTTAAACTTTTAGCTTGGACCAAGAAATTGATAGGGTTAACTTCAGTTCACTCGAATGTGGATATCTATTTAGGAAAATGGCATGAAGATACTCTCTTCATTTTTAAATAATGATCTTTCTAGAATTATACATATGAATTATGAAAATTATTAATTAAAGTTTAAATAATATTTATTAATATATATTTATTTTCTTTTTCATTTGTATGGACTTACTATTATACCATATACATAGTATTAAGTAAGAATAATTAATAATTATTTTCCTTTTCAATGTATTGATGAGAGAGAACGATAGTTATTTAAAAAGATCTCATTTTTTTTAAACGACTGTTATTCAAAAAAAAATTTTTTGATTTGAACCGCATTTTTGATCAAACCTGATCAAATCAAGTAAGATAAAATCAAATAAAATAAATGACAATTAGTACAAAATTAATATTAATTTATTTCCTACTAGATATTTTACTCTTTACTTCCTGTTCTACACAAATATATAAAAATAATTTATTTTACCTTCAACTTTACTTTATCTTTAAAAATTCTAAAATCAAATATATAGAGTATAAACAATTACATAACAATAAAAATTACGGCAGCTGGTTACTTCTACTTACCATAAATATAACTTGTCCATCGTCTTTAGTTAGCCTCTGTTTATTTGTATTTTCTTCCAAATTTTCATACATAACATTCGATATATGCAACGAATCTAAATCATGGTTCTAAAAATCCTCGACTAGTCCGGCTACTCCTTTCGAGTAGTCGCTATAAGACCTCTGATCGATACGGTTTGATAGAAATAATTTAGAAAAGCTCAATGATTTCATTATTGATGTGTAGCTTAAATAGATGTACAATGTATATTATAGAGAGTACTTGCCTAACATATAATCTAATAAAGTATGATTTATTATAATAAAACAATCATATAAAAAAGAAATAATTATATGATATTATTTCCTTTGATATGGATACTATCCTTATCATCCCCCCTCAAGATGGACGTCCAATTCGTTAGTCCAATCTTGGAAAATAACATGTCAAAACGATGACGATGTAGTGGTTTAGTTAATATGTTAGTCAATTGATCATCATTGACCACACAAAGGACTCGTAAAGTGCCAGCTTGGACTTTTTCTCGAATAAAATAATAATCAAGTGCAAGATGCTTCATGCGAGAGTTGAAGACAGGATTAGCACTCAAATTGGCAGCACCAACATTATCACAATATATAGTTGGAACAGTGCGGCTTGTAAAACCAAGTTCATGAAGAATATTACCAATCCAAGCTAGCTCAGCAGCAGTTTGTGCAACGGATCTATACT
>JAUEJK010094918.1:0-11668 GCA_032274865.1 Eryngium alpinum | reverse complement strand
TCTCAGTCTTTCTGTAATTGTTTTCTCTATGTAACTTGTATCAGGCTTATCTTTCTTTGTAAGTTTTTCATTCAGAAATTGGTAGTGAGAGAAATCTTGTACTAAGTGAAGAACCTTGAAGCTCCATTGTTGGAGAAGTTACTGTAGCCTTTTGGGAAGGAAAAATCTCTATCTTCATCAATATAACCTTATATTGTTGATAACTTGTTTATGTTCTTTCAGTTCTTTTATATTTCACTGAGTTCTTTGTTTGTTATTCAGTTCATATAGTTTCAGTACATTCCTTTAAGTTTAAATTTTTTAAAAGATAGCTCTTGCATTCAACCCCCCTTCTGCAAGACATTTGTGAACTCATTTACATTTAACAAATAGAACTGATTAGGAGTGAAAATCGAGTTAAGTTTAGCTTGATCGAGTTTAATTTTTTTTAATAAATTAAGTTGAGTCTAATTTATTTAAACGAGTTCGATTTTATTTGAACCGAGTGGAGTATTATATGTATATTTATCGATTTGGTTAAAAAAATTATCAAATTAAAATTATAGAGTTTAAATTGAATTCAAAAAATTATCAAAGTCAATTTTTCTAATCGTTCTTGATTAATAATTATTAACGAGTTTGAGTCGAATTCGAATTTATTTTATTAAATCGAGTTCGAATCAAATTTGAGTCGAATTCTAATTGAGATTGAGCAAAATTATCTAATTTTAAATCAAAAATTTATATACGGTTCAAAAATAACAAGTTAAAATCTAAATTCGAATAAAGTGTTAACGCTTCATTAAGAACTCCCGTAATCACCGACTCAGTAACCAATTTCATATGGAAAATACTAGAGCACCAGAATTGGGTACCGAAATGGATCCCGAATTCCACATAGTAAGTATTGATTGGCATATATTTAACCCCCCTGAATGTCTGGCAAATCAGGACTTGCCAAGTATGATTCGGAATCCGTTTCTGTACACCTAGCATTGCTCATTTCATATTACCACAAAGTAGGATTAAAAAATGGGACTAAACTTTTCAAACTATATCAACACTCGCTTTAAATTACAAGATTTAAACTTTATGTATTAATTTTGAGCATCAAAAGTAAAATATTAGAAAAAGTTTATTTGAATATAATTTATAAATATGTATGAATTAAAATTCTATATGTAAAAATTAAATAGGACAATTCAAATTAGATTGTTGGGATATACTTCCTCTGTTTTAAATTAATTATTTTTAGAATAACTTGCACGTAATTTTAGACACTATTTTAGCATAATTTTATGTAATATTTTTTTATAAAATACTAGAACATATAAATTGTTCTAAAAGCAATTAAATTGAAACAGAAGGGGTTACCATTGACGATATTGAGTGTCTAGAATATAGTAACACTGTAATAGTCGATCGAGTTGAAGACTTTTGGTTAAAACTGTAGTGAGTATTGTCCGGAAGTGTAGCACTTCTGTTTAAAAACACAATCATGCAAGTAGCAGCAAAGTCAAAAATTGTAAGTCGTTGGTATTGTCACAAATGTATAATGACTCAAGACTTTGACCTGGCTATGCCCATCACTTTCTTTTTACCTCTATTTCGAGAAAGGTCATCTTCCTGATGAATTATTATGGTTTGTCCAAAAATTAAAATATGAGATACATACTACAAGTCTTGGCACGTGCTCAGAATTAGAGATACTATAAATCACACACATTTTACTTTTCCTGTTATAGACGCATCCTTCCTTTTCATTGTAAGCCTACTTCACAATTGTGTGTTTTATAAACATAGACTTTGCCTGTATTTTCTTGTTTGATATTCGCAGCCTAATTCTGTTCTACTACAGTTTGGAGATTGCAGTCTTACAAAGATAAAGTTTGAATATTATATTAATCTATTATCTATAATCTATAATTTAAATTAAAGTTCCATTATCAAAATCATATTTATTCAATACGATGAAGTCTAAATAATAATTCTAATTTTTACTTTTTTTATATCGGTCAATTTCAAAAATTTAAATACTCACGCACACAAATCTTCACCGGGACTAGAACCCTACACCTCCTATTACGAGAAGTAGAGGGGTATCCATTAGGCTACATGGACTAATATAGTTAAGTAGGAGGGGGGACAATTGTCTCCCCATTTTGCCCTTAAAAAATATTTGTAGTACTAATATTATACAAATTATAAAATATATGTGTAGTACTTGTATCCCCTTTCTCGAGAAACTCTAAACCCAAATCCATATTCTTCTTATTCTTCTCTTCACCAAATTTCTCACCGACTCTCTCACCTACATCCAGTCCTCCATATTCTAAAATTAATGCAATTGTCCCTCCTTTTAAAAAAATTTAAAATCGCCACTGCTAGGCTAGAAGACACGGGATAATAATTATAAATTTTACAGGAAAATAATAATAATTATAGTAGAAATATTTTTCATATTCAATATCTCTATAAGTATGGGACTAATAAATTTTTAATCTAATTAAAATATAAAGATCAAGTCTATATAAAGGGGATTTTCACACAATTCATATATCAAATATACTCTAAGGGGTGTATTGGATTCAGATTGTATAAGATTTTAATTGATTATAAAAAAGTCTATTGATTATGATGGAATTGAAGTCTATACATAGTTATGTTAAGAACACAGTCTTTCGTTAAATTATATAGAGTGTAACGAAATCTCACAGATTTTTGGTGGATTTCAGTAACGCCCCGTTCCCGAGTTGGGATTGAGGGAGAAGAGAAAGGAAGTGGAAAGAAGATTGATAAATTTTCTCTCCATTTTGTGTTCCGGAGTTTTTCTATGGCATGAGTTCAATCTAAGTTGGATGAAACAAAAAACGGCATCCTCTTCCTCCCAAAAATGGGAAGAAGAGAAAAGAAAAAAAGTTACGTCTTTATAAAAATAATTATATTCACATAATTAATTAATAAAAATTATTATAACATATAATTTAAATATATTATGATTATATATTTATTTATTTATATTATTTTACATAAAAATAATAATTTTTGTTTTAACATAAAATAAAATTTTGATATAATAATATATATTCTCTCATTTAACTCGGGAACACAAGGAAGAAGTTTTTTATACTTTTATTCACTTCTTTTCTTTTATCATCATTTCATTCCTTTTCTCTTCTTTCTATGAGAATCTCGGGAACAAGGCGTAAGAGTTTTTTATATATAAGAATCTTTTAAAATCCATGAAAATCGGTTATTTTTTAAAATCCTTCAAAATCCATTAGTACTTGAATACCTTTGGATTTTAAAAGAGTTTTTAAAATCCAAATTGAACACCTCTAGATTTTTAAAGACTTTTTGAAATCCCGATTGAATACCTCCAGATTTTTAAAGATTTTATCAAATCCCAATTGAATACCCATAAACTTTTTAAATCCAAAAAAATCCTTCAGAATCTCAATTGAATACACCCCCTAAGTTTACTACTTAAATCTCTTTTTACCAGAAATTCAAAAAAAAAAATCTTTGTAATGTACAATACTCATTTTTACATCCGAGAGTTCCAGACGAGATCTCGTAACCAGATTTTTTATTAAAGGTGTTTTGACGATGTAACATTTTTTTTGTATTCTTATATATTTCAAATATGTAGCATTTGTTGTCATATTAGGAAATTAAAAAAAGAAAAAAATGTGTGTCATGACTAATGCTACAAGAAAAGGCCTTCCACATCTTATCATTCATATTCTAATTATGCATGGGATATCTATTTATAAACGCGCTACAAGAAAAGACCGTCCACATCTTATCATTCATATTCTAATTATGCATGGGATATCTATTTATAAACGCGCCAAAGACGCCTACCATGACATATCTTTAGCGTGAAACATCAAGGATCGGAGATGATAATTTATAAACGCGCCAAAGGCGCTCTACAAACCTACTCCTTGGCGCAAAATGCCAATGTGGGAAAAGTGTATTGGAAACGCGTCAAAGGCGTCCCTAAGGTGATCTCTTTGGCGTAAAACGGTAAGGAGGAGATAGATGGCCCTCTCAAACGCGCCAAATGCGTTCGTGGGGAAACTTTCTTGGCACGAAACGCCAAGGAGAAAAAGGAGGAGCTTTGAGTCCGTCCCAGGTTCTAATTTTGGCAAAAAATAATTTATATTTTTACGGAATAAAATATCCCAAAAATAGAAGGGTAAATATAATGGCCTAAAAATAAGGCCCGAATTTTATGTGGATTAAAAGAATAAAGGAGCCCAGTACGGTAAAACCCAGATAAAAGAGTATTATAATGATCCAAAAATAAAATCAAATTTAAGGGTGGATCAGCCTGATATGGCCAAGCCCAAAAGGGAAGCTTGTAATTAAAGAGGTGCAGAATCCCTAAACTTAAGGGACAAGTAATTCTAAATAATGTATTGAATATTTGTTATTTTATCAGGTATTAATTCCTTTTAAGGATCAAACACCCTAATGTTACGCCTATAGAAAGGGGCTTAATTCTCGTAATCATGTAGGTAAATTCTAGTTCTAATCCTGCAAGTTCCTCGCATTTGTTCATTTACTTATTCTCGCACCCAAGTCATCCCTGTGGGACCACCCCCACGGTTTTTTGGAGATTTTTCGAAGCTCGTTCAAGGAATTTGAAGGTAGGGGGCCGATAATCAGGTAAGTTGGTTTCATACACGTAACAGAAATACACTTTTTTCATACTTTGCAAATATTGTAAATAGTTTCTTTTGTGATTGTACATTTAGTTTTTTAATGATTCTTTATTACTTGAGTTTTGACATCATTATTAGGGGTCAAACCTGAATTTATGCATATCACTTTGATAAGACATAAATTTTGGGAGCTTGTTGAGTATACCTAGTTAATTTAGATGATAATAATGATGTCCCGGTTTTAGTTGTTATAATAAATGTTCATACTTGTAAAGACTTCAAAAGAGCATATTATAGAACAAAGTTCTTGTAAACTCAATAGTATACAAGTACCAAGTTATATATAGAGTTGCATCAAGAGGATCAATGTCACATTCTAGGACAAGTCTACATTAAAGTTGTACTCAGAATAAGCAGTTCACATCATTAGGGGTAAGAATTCCAAGCCAAGTTGGCTTTAGGAAAGTGTCAACAACTCATCAGGGGACAACTTCAGAGGAGCAAATAAGTTTCAGGAGAATAATAGCTTCAGGGGACAAATGCAACAGTCGAGAAATTTACACCTACTATTTCTACAATGATTGTTTGTGATTGGAGTCTCAATTTTGTTACTGTAAAGAATTTTGGAAGGAAATAGGTGGTCCAGAATACAGATGTCAAATTGTGTTTAGCCAATGAAGAAAAAGAATAAGGAATGCAATATGTCAACATCAAATGGTCCATACTACAAGATAAATTTACTGGATAATGGAGCATATCTTGCACATGTCAGGGGACAACTGTTTTTTATCATATTTTTATTTTATATAGATATCTTGTATTCTGTTTACGAAATTTTTAGCAAGCAAGAGAAGTTATGTATTGTGAGAGATATAAAGAAAGAAGTAGTTTGTTAGAAATTATTGGAACTGTAATTTATTTTATAGATTTATAGATGAGAAACTTTTCTAGTTTCACTCAGATTTTTAAAGAAGTTTTCAACCAATGAGAAGTTAACTTTTGATAATTATTTTGTTATTTCAACCTTATTTTTAAATTTTTTTAATTCTAAATTTGATTATGTTATTTACTTTATTGGAACACAAACTTTTAATCATATAGTTTGTTTATGATTTGATTTTTTATAAAAAAAATCTAAAAGTGTGATAAATTGTATTCGCACCTCCTCTATAATCTATTCTAGTAGATTATTGTATTTCACTTTATCACGGATAATTAATTTAATTTTATGAAAAGAAAATATATATCTAAAAATACTATTGAAAAAAGCTGACACCTAAAATTATGATTATTCTACTGTTCAAATAAATAAAAATAGTTAAATAACTTTTTATTAGTAATATTTAAAATATATTGTACGTATAATATTTTATTTAAAATTGATCTATTAAATAATTTATATTTTTATGATAAATTTATTTAAATTAAATATTTTTTAATGATAAATTAAAGATTTATAACACACACACACACAGAGATATATATATATATATATATGGTCCAGATCCACAGCCATGAGAGGCTACATAAGATTTTACAGCCAAAATGATCTCAGCTGTTAGGTGCTTCATTCGGCAGCTAAATTTAATTTAGCTGAATTCACATCCTACATAACTTGTCACGACTGGCGAATTTAGTATCCGTACAAGTTTAATGTTCCAACTACCCCCATTAATTATTAATGTGTAATGGATTCATTAATCGGTAATGAACGATTCGCCTTTGACTTTGTAAGTATCTATTACAATTTGTTGATGTATGTCCCCTATATAAACCCTAAGTTCATATTATTCCCAGACATAATAGCAGCAACTAAGCGAGGAGGAGCGAAAGAGGAGCAAAGGAATTATAATTCTAAAAAAGGTATATCTTCATGTTTAATGGTTGATAGTTTGCTAAAATCTTGTATGGAAAGAGTTAGCAGTAGTTTAACATTTGTTCCTAACCAAATTGTAGATTTAGATGAAATGGAAGTAGATTTATCTAGTGATTCTAAGAATAATATCGACGATATATCTAGTGATCCTGTAATTCCATATATTGGTCAAAATTTAGTAGTCTTGAAGTTGCTGAGAGTTTCTACAGGTTTTATGGTGTGACAAATGGGTTTGAAACAAAGATTCGAATTACTCATAAAAGTGATAAAACTGGTATGATCACATCTCTTATGTTTGGTTGTCGCAGAGACAGACAATTGGTAGCTCTTCATTTGGTCACAGGTTCTGATGGTGTGTTAAGGAAACGAAATCGCCATCGGGATTTGGTTGGTAAAATTGGCTGTGGTGCTAAGATATATGTTGTGCATAAAGGTGAAACAGATGAATGGGAAATGAGCTCTCTTGAGCTTGCACATAATCTTGAAATGATTACTCATAATATGAAGAAGTTTATGCAACATGAGAGAAATGTTACACTTATGCCAAAGTCATTGATATCGCTGTTGAATAAACCTGGTAAAGGGCAGAGTAAATGCTTGAATATTTTAAGCACTCTAGGAGGTGGTTTAGAGAATTTAGGGTTTGACGGTGTAAATATCAAAAATATGTTGAGGGGCCATCGAAATTGGCATTGATACAAATGATGCACAAGCCGGAATAGAGTTGTTATAGAAAATGGATGACGAATCTTATGATCAATTTTTCTATAAAGTAAAGGTGGACAGTGATGGTACTTTGCAATGCATACAGTGGGTCGATCCAAGATCATTTGCTGCCTATGAAAGATTTGGGGACGTGGTTAAGTTTGACACTATTTATAGGACAAATAGGTATTTTATGCCAGTTATTCCTTTTGCCAGTATCACCCACCACTATCAGTTAATCATCTTTGGATTTGTGCTAATGAGGAACAAGACTGAGGCTACATTTACGTGGGTGTTGCGTACGTGGTTAGAAGCTATAAAGAATCAAGCACCACTGGCCATTATAACTGATCAGGATAAGGCAATAGGAAATGCTATAGTGGAAGTGTTGCCTGATACAGAGCATCCGTTATGTACATGGCATATTACCACTAAGTTCCCTGAGAGACTGTCGAGCCTGTATGTGAAGTATCCGTACATTTTTAAGGAAGATTTCAACTATTGTATTTACTACGCGTTAACACTAGAGGATTTTGAGGAGAGCTAGAGTAATTTAGTTGAAACGTATGAGTTGCAGGACAACAGTTGGTTGATTCATCTAATCTCTCAAATATTCTCATGCAATTATCCATCTGCATTACAAAGCAGATTCATAATTAAACAAAACCATTACAGAATGCAACTGGAAAAAATAACAGCATACAAACTACGATTATGACTTACCAATCCCAGAGCCTTAGTATTATCATACATGCCTCGTGGAATGTAATCTTTGGTCTTCCCTTTCGTAGGTGTTTGAATCCTCATCTTGGACTTCCGGTGAAACTAGTTCATATACTCATCAGGCGTGTAGAGCAACATGTTCTTCTCAAGATCTTCGTCTTCACCACCGTCGCTAATAACAACATATCCCACCCTATCAGCAAAGGACTGAGTCACGAATAATTTGTTCTTGCTTAGTCTCCAATCCTCCTGATTTGCGCTTTTTACCTTTTCTTCCTCGAATGTCAGTCATATCGATATGTGGATGGGGAATATGGCGAACATCAGCAAACTATCGGATGACCCTCTCAGGCATATGATACTTGATTGTCTAAAAATGAATCAACGAAACTGTTAAACACAATAAACTACAGAAAATTTGTAGGGGGTTGAATACAAATCTTTGCAACTTTTTATATTTTTCTGCTTTTCAATCTCAAAGCAAAACAAAACAACAACTATCAAGATGTAGAAACAAAATTGAAAAATAATTCAATACAGAAGATTATCAAAGCTTAATTTTATTTAGACTTTAAAAGTTTTCTAAGATAATAAAGGATGCTTTATCAGCAACAAATATGCTTCAAATTAAAACAGCTACACAATCACAAAGCAAGCTACAAATTACTCTCTATCTTATACAGAAATAGAGCTTCCCATTGCTATGTAATTTTCTCTCTCCCTCAAAATGTTAAACAACTGAATAAAAAGTGTCTATTTATACAAAAGAAAATGCAAATGAAATATCCACATATGGTGAGGACCACTTGATGTTGACAGCTACTATCTGCCTCCTTCATTTCCTTGTATAGCCGATCATACTTTGACAGCTGTACATTGGACCACATAATTCTATCCAAATTCTGCTACGAATAACATAATTGTGGCTCCTTGTCCAAGAAACAATATCAGAAGAAATGATTTAAAGATTGCCCACTCATCCCTGTATGGTGGATAACTATCCCCATATGGTCTTCATTCCCCTGATCCTTCACTCCCGTCTGGATATAATTGATATCCCCATATGGCTTCAATACTTGGAAAAATCTACCCCTGATGATCTTTTCAATTGATTTCTTGAGGCACCTTTTATATTATGGTCATGATCTTCACTAGAGAGAGATGACATGGTACCTGGATTACAACTTGATACTTGTATACTATTGAGTTTACAAGGTCTTTATTATCTAGTGTGTTCTTTCTATTCTACACAAGTGTGAACACTTATTATTTCTAAACTACTAGGACATTATCATCATCAGTTAAATACATTTATCCCTAACAGGAACCCTACAAATACCTGCCAACCTGGACATAAACCTTCATTCCTCTACCACTTCATCCTCTACATTATCATCCCATCGGCTATATGGCCGCCAACTGATCAAATCATCCTCTAATATGTCAAACTCACCCCTATAGAAAAGAGTATTGTGACTTGGCCCTTTCTCCCCATGTGCCTATGTTCCGGTATCTCGTGGCACTCATAAACCCATGTAGCTTCTCTTGGTAATTCAAACTCTCCAAAAGGATTAGGAATAGGCCGTCCAACTGGCAATCAGTCATAAACTTCCAACAGAAGGAAACAATTTATTCATAATGTAAGTACAATACAAAAATAATAGAAACCGAATTTCATAACCATTATAATGATACATTGCAGGATTAAGTCGTAAATAAAATTTTTATATTAACTGTAACAGTATTAGAGCTTTTCCTAGCGGCGTCACCAAGAGCTTGTTAAAGGTGATAACGAACAATCGTAGCCTAAGCATAGTCACAATTATGTAATCATCTTATAAAAAGGCCAAGTATCGTGCATGGATGACATCATTGTTTCGACTAGGGAAAATAACTGCACCCATTAAATAAAAAACAAATGCTTTACAATGCAATCGGTACACCTTCAGAGTCATATTAACTCTACAAACAGGAAGATTTTTTTACTTTTCCCTTACACATTTCGATTTAATTCTAGACTTGCCATAACCAAACTTCAGTTGTGGTTAATTCCTTGAACCAATTATCTCTCTAGTAATTTTTTTGGTTATTGATATCACGACAGGTAACTGGAATGCCGTAAACAGGGAGATTCAAGATCATTGATACATCCTCAAGCGTGACGGTGCTCTCTCCAGTTCGCAAATAGAAGGAATTTGTCTCCCATTAATGCAGAGACTAAAGCAGTATCAGTGTGAAGAATGACACTTCTCTTACAAAATAAACCAAAACCCCAGCTTTCAAGGATGCACTCCATAGCCAGAACAAGCTCCCACTCAAACAGCTTATTTGTGTGACATATGGTTCTGAGAGTTTTCTGCTTCCTTTCCAACCATATATCACTAGATACATGGGTTTCAAAATCAACTAATAAGTCTTTCTTATATGGCCCTTCCTCTATAATTGTTGGTACCTACAAAATAAAACAAAAAAAATACAAAAAGTATTATCACGCAAGTATCGCATAAATCACCGTACTATGAAAGGCCAAAATTTAACCCTAACATCAAACTTGGAAAAATTATAAACTCCAGAATGTACTATAACTTCAAATCCTAATTATAGTAACTAAAAACTCCAACTTTAACTTTTACTAAAAAAATTAACAACTACAAGTGTTAAGTATTGCTAGTTGTGATGATGATGGTATCAAAACATGTAGAATAAGTGCTATTACTTGTATAGAATTTACATATCACTTTTGAATAATGACTTGGCAATTTCAATAGTTGCCAATGTCAAGTTGTAATGTTTAGATGGTTAAGTATTGCTACATGGAGTTTTATCTAGCTACAATTTAAGCCTGAAGGGTTACTAAGTGTTAGAAAGCTCAAGAGAAGTCAAGCTCACACTGGTAGGGGATATTCTCAAAGGAATTGGAAGTCCAAGAGAAGGGGATATCTAAAAGTAGTGGAACTAAACACCAGAGGAAGTCAAGAAGAAGTGGAAGTTTAGCCTGATTTGAAAAAAAAAGGGAACCTCTATTTGATCCTAGGTGTCTACATCACAGTTTGACTTGAAGCCAGAAGTTGTCATAAACGTCCAGCTTTGTGGAGAAACAAATATGGTCCAGAAAGAAGGCAATGAAGTGATTTTATCCTGATTTAGTAAAGTTCTGGTTGCTGTCTCCTAGTGCAGAAAAGTGTTCACCACTACCAGCCAAAAATAGGGGACAATGAAGCATGCCATACACATGGCAGTGGATAATCTGCAACTACTTTATCTTATATATGTATTTCCTTGTACTTTTCCATCTGTATCAGATTCAAATGAGTTATCAGTTTAAGGTTTTGGAAAGAGAAGAGTTTTCAGAGATCATTATAGCTTTCTAAGAACAAGTTTGTAGCTGAGAATTAAGTTTTTCATATTTTAGCAAAGTAAAGCTAATTCTAGCTTTACTTTGAAAACCTTCAAAGATAAATGAAAGTTAAACTTTGATGGTTGATTTGTGTTCTTTTCTTTACTGTTTCATTGTTCTTGTTTTACATTCTTCAAATCTATCTTTGCAAAGTTTTAAAATCCAGAAAAAGAGAAAAAGTTGTCTTGTTTTGTATTCACCCCCTCTACAAAATAAGTTTGCAGAATCATTGTTAATAAACAATTGGTATCAAAGCAGGGAGCTGAAATACAAGCTTTAAAGATCTTGAAAAGATGTCTGCATACAACAACAAGG
>JAUEJK010094807.1:0-11668 GCA_032274865.1 Eryngium alpinum | reverse complement strand
TATTTCAGTTATACATTCTTTAACTTTTAATCCATTAAATATTATAGTTTGTATTTGTAATTTATCTTCGTGTTTATAAGATAATTTTACTAAATTCATACTTCTTGTAGACATACTTCTAGGTAAATTTATTATATCTTTCTCTTTTCTAAATATTAATTTGGATCCTTCTATTATAGGTTTAACTCTTCTTATGGGGTTTATTTGTCTATTGTTAAAATCTATACATATTTCTTCTGGGATTGTTATTACTGATTCGTTTTTATGCTCAATTTTTTCTAATATATCTCTATATAGCTTAGGTACAATGGTACACATTTCTGATTATTTCTGATGGTACACATCGGGCCCTAAATTAAATCAAATTCGACCCGAATATTTGGGACCCCTACATTTGCACCCCTATTTTCTGTATAATTTATTTCCCGGAAATATGGTTCGTTTCGAACCAAAAATAGACCGAACTGTCAAAATTTTTCCACCCACTGACCTTCCTCCTAGGCATTGGTGCCTAGGAGGCTTCTTTCTAGCCCACTCGACACACATAGAGTGTTTTCAAGATCCTCCTAGGCGCTAGGCGCGTAGTGGAATTATTTCTAATTTTTGGCAATTTTCTAGGGTTTTTCCTGGAAAGCTCATGCGCCTAGGAGGCTTTTATTCCTTAGCCTTGGCATGCTTCACATTTTTTTGACATTCTCCTAGGCGCTAGGCACTGAGGAAGTGGTATACTCACATCATGTGATGTTCCTTGCATGAAGGGTTTACTTAGGGGTGATTCGTACTTTTGAGGGTCGCTTTGAGAATGAGAAAACACTTAGTATTCTTCTACGATGTTGCCTTGACATGCATATGAATTTTCAAAGCTTATCCTAGGCACTAGGCGCCTAGGGAGCTATATTCCCACACTATTTTGATGCTTGCTTGCTTATAGGTACTTCCTTGAATGAATGGGGCACCTAGGGGGATCCCTTGTCCTCACCTTGGCATGCATAAATTTTATTTCCACTCCTCCTAGGTGCTATGCGCTTAAGGATTTTTTCTTACAACACTTGGCACGCTAGGGTTTGCTTTAGAATGCTCCTAGGCGCCAAGTTCATTCAAATCACACTTTGACTTCTTGTAACAATTTCAAGAGTTTCCTACTATGCCTAGTAGCTCTTTACTACCTACACTTGGCATACATGAAGTTTTAAACATATCCTCCTAGGCGTTAGGCGCCTAGGAAGCTCATTTTTAGCTCATTTTGCGCTCAAGGGCTATTCTTATGGAATTCTCAAACAATGCGGCGCCTAGGAATCTTTTTGTTTCCTTACTTGGCATGCAAAAGAATTTGTGGGAGTTCTCCTAAACGTATAGCGCCTAGGAGACTCCTCTTATCCACACTAGACGTGTTTTGTGTTATTTTAATGGTCTCCTGGATGAATTAATACCTAAGAGGTTCCCAGGAACTACCTTTGAAGTAGTCTTTAATTCTCAAATCTTCCCTTACAAATTTATTGTCTAGGAGGATATATTTTTACTTCATTTTCCGTCAAGAGGGATTTCTTTTATTCTCATAGGCACGGGGCGCATAGGGAACTTTCGTTCTTTTTTACCTTAACATGTTGTCAAGGGTTTGAGGTAGTATTTGAACTTCATGAGTAAAGCATTCTACCAGACTTATGATTGTCCGGGGTCCCTAACTCCTCTCCTCATGGTACCTTCTACTCAAGAGATGAGGGTTTTCTAATGTTCACAGAGCTTCCTTAGCCAAAGGAGCTATCATTCAATGTGGTTCACTGGAACCTAAGTATATTACCACCTTGAAGGTATATGAATTTAGTTCGTCCCCACCTACTGGTGTAGGGATTTTGAGAGAGGTTTCTCCATACTTATGACACCTAAGAGGTCTTAATCTTCAAATGACATGGTTTTAGGGTTGACACGAAGTAACCCCTCCCACTACTCTGAGTTTTATTCTTACTTATTCATAACCCTAGAACTCCTCCCCATTATCTATATAAGGAAGAACTATCTTCACAATTTAATCCACCAGAATCTCATTCTAGCAGAAACATATTTTCTATCAGAGCTATATACTTCTCTCTAGAACTTACCTCATGGCTTCTGTCAAAATTCCTTTGGTTCGTCCCTCCCGCATTGGTTTGGGTGACCTCCTGGCTCTTCCTAAGATAGACTTCCCATCCGACCTGGATGTGGAATCATTCAATCTTCCTAGCTCCCTCTCACCAACAGAAGTGGATCGTCTGGCAAAGGCGTTCGACATCAAGGGTGACTTTGAAGCCATCGTTCCTTCTCCTACCGACCGTCCATGCAAATGGAATGGTTGTCTCTGTGTCTTCAAGGAGTCTCTTCTCTCGGGACTCCGTATTCCCCCTCAAAGCTTCACCTTCTGTGTTCTTGCTGAAGCGCGCATTTCACCAGCTCAGCTTCACCCTAATGGGTACAAGGCGATTCATACCTTCTTGGATATCTATCGAATGAAAGGGGTGGAGCCAACCATGGGTGTCTTCAGAAGAATTTTCCAGTTCTAGAGTTGTTCACCCCAGGAGGGATGGATCACCATCAAACATCGTCACAACATACCTCTCATTTTTGCTACGTCTACAATGCCCGAGTCTATATCGGGTAGGAAATCTGAATACTTCTTCGTCCGTTGGAAGGCCGGACAATGGGAGTCCCTAGTCAGGACTTCTTTTGGGGCGGCTCATGACGGGCCTGCCAAACTTCTGAAGTTAGGCTCTGACGAGCTTGACACTCTGAATGTCCTACAGGAAGGTGGATCTTCGCTTCACTTCATGTCTGTCCTCGAAGCAGACAAATACCAAGAACTTGGACTCTGCAACCTCTCTCCTAAAGGTAAGAATCATCGACTTCTCCTATAAACTTATTTTTGCTCGAAAGGAAGAAAACTATCCTTGGAGCTAGCCTTGCTCCAAAGGAAGAATAATCGGCTTTTCCTGATGGTAAGAATCATCGTCTTCATAGTCCCACGTCTTTCTCGATGGAGCCTTGGAGCTAGCCCGCCCTTTGCTCCAAAAGAAGAAAACTAGGGCGGGAACTCCACTCCCTTCTTCAATAAAGGCACGTCGTCAACACGATGCCGATGTTGGCTCAGGAATGGTCAGAGGGATCCATCACCCCTCGTGACAGAAGTACTATGGAGTAATGGTCTTCCCAACAATTCGCTTCCAGGGAGCTCAATCTTTAGCCGAGGTACTTTTCTATACAACTATATGTTTCAAAGCTTCCTCTAATATTCTGATTTAATCATTCTACATCCCTTCTTCAGTTGAACTGCTCCTTTCAAGCGAGTGTTCATCACCTGGATCATCTACTAGAGTCCTCTACCCAGAAAGACTTGAAGAAGGCGGAGCTCAGAGCTCGAATCTCGGCCAGCTCTTCCCAAGCTAATAGGCTTATTCGACAGAATCAAGATTTGGAGGGAGAAATGAGCAGACTAAGGCAAGAGCTTACAGAGTATAAGACTCAAGTGATCCGAGATTACCTCTCTTCGGATGAATATCGATAGAGGAAGAGGGCTACTGCTTCCCGGATGCGTCCTCGTGAATTTAATACTGCGAATCTAAAAAAATCGAAGCTAAAGGATCATAATTAAAACCTATCTCCACCATTGATTGTGCTTGTCACACTTTATCAGTGGATTTATTAGGAAGAATTAAATACTAGGGTGGATCCAAGAGATCATGGGAGAGAAAGGAAATGTTGCACTAGCGGCGGCATGGTTTAGGGTTATAAGAAATGATCCCATATTGTATGTATTTATACCGATTCCTATCATTGTGTGACAGGTGGACTAGGGGTCCTCAGTAATTTTAATTAGTTTACGCTAGCTTTTTAGATCTTTCATTCTTATAATTTTTATTTTCCATTTTAACTAAAATTAAAATATAAAAAAACTCCATTTTTTACGGTTGTGCCCAATTCTCCATGTTTTGCTAAATACAAAGTTACATTACAAGCTGATCATCTCTAATATAAATTCCCAAAAAAGCTATTCATAGAATGTCTCTAAATTCTATATGTATACACCACATTATGTATAAACAAATATGTCTAATTTTAGAAGGTAAAAATTAAAATTAAACTCTGACATAAAATAAAAGGTAAAATGGAAGTGACCATTTATTTCAAAAGTTTTAACAACCTTCAACTTTGTTCATGCATCTATAATTAGCTTAAGAGCCATGAGAAGATTTATTCAGAGTAGCTACCAAGGGTTCTTCCAAAGTGGTGGTAACACTATATTAGTTGTTTAAGTTGACAAAACATACTTGATTCAACAACTAAATTGTATTTATAGAAGTAGTTAAATAAATAAATATAAACACACACATTTAACTTTACACTCTTGTCAAACCTATATATAACAGTTTTTATAATATAACTTCATATAAAATTCAGGGAATCTATTAGGATATAAATTTGAAAATAAAGTTCAGAGCATTAGGAAAGTTTCCCACCTTCTTTACAAAAATGAGAAGAAAACAAAATCCCGCTCAAAAGTCTGGTACGAACAAACATTCTCAGTATGTGGGGCTGCAGCATAGTCAAAATTTACATGAGACCACTTCTGATATTAAATATTCTCTTCTATCTTCTATCTCAAATTGTCTGTAATTTTTCACAAGATGTCTACCTGGCTGAATCAGTAACTCTATGTGGACATAAGTCTTCAGACACCGGAAATGCTATCAATCTTTTGTTTTTGGTCAAGCCTAATTTGATTCGTAATGGTACAGGGTCATTAGTTGTCGTGGATTATTAAACTTGTACATGCTGCTATGCTTTGCTTTATAAGTATAAATTTATATTTTTTTCTATTTCACGGGAAAGGACTTAGATGGAATTTGTGAATTGCAACTCAAATTAGAATAAAATATGAACTCTTAATATCCAAGAATATAAGATTCTAGAAGTGCTTCTTCCTGCCAACTTAAGGTGCTGGGAAAATTTGTTACCAGCATGGTATTCCTACCACCTTAAGGTTTTTGGGAAAATTGGTTACTAATATGGCATCAGAGCTCAACTTTTGCCCTAACATGGTATCTTACCTCAAAATAAACAACTTAAGCCTCTTGGGAAGGCCTTAATATTTTAGAAGAGATAATTGGTAACATAAACTATCAGTTGGCTCACAATGTACATGGTTTATCTTTCGTAACAATGGGACCACGATGACACCTTCAAGAACAAGAAATTAACTCGATAATTATAAGTTGTTTCTAAGGGTTTTAGTTACGCCCCTCTTTAGTTCCTACATTTGTTATACCTTAAAAGTTTCAACAAGCTCAAGCACGTTCATCCTTTTCGAACCTTCTTCGGTCTGCAACAGTCCTCGACCCTATATATATTTTTTTCAATTAAAGACCTATTTATAATATAATTTAATTAAACAATATCAGTTCCACTAATCTAATTTTTAAAATCAAATTAGATCCATTGAACAAAGAGATGCGCATTATTTGGTAACTAAATTAGATCAAAAGTTAACAGCAGTTGAATGTGGTTAAAGAATTATCGAATCTTTTAGAACTAGAAAAGAGGCGTCTAATCCCCTAAAAACAATAAGAATCATAGGAATACTATTAGCTTGAAAAGTAATTATTATTCGAGTTTAGTTCATTTGCCCACTTTATTTTTTTTGATATTATCCATTATACAGAGATGGACACACTAATTTTATTAAATCACCATAAATCTTGAAATAAAGGGTTTCAACATTGTGTTTGGGAGCTAAGTTCTGGTGATTGATGTCTTATTAGTTTTAATTTGCAAATGGTTTGAGATTCTTTTATAACTATAGTAACTTATATTATATGATTTGAAGTCTAATAATTAGTTAAAGTATTATGATCGTGTCGATAAGTGATAGAGGTGTTTAAATTTTTTCTCGTTGTAAGTTCTAGTCATGGTTTCATAAAATGATCTCAATATTGATTTAAAAAAGTCCTTGTAAGGCACATCTTTTTTCCCGTGGGTAATTTTTGGTTCCTTTATTTGTTTAAGAAGGGGTTTTTCATTCAAACTATTGCCGGATGGCCAAGGTAGTGCCTGATTTCACCAAGTCAGAAAAGGTAAAAATGTTATTCTCAAATTTTGAAAAAAAAAATTATAAACTGACAACTTGTTAGTGGATTAAAAGCTGAAGAAGGGCTTATGTCATTTGAACTAATCTATATTCTGATTTAAGAAAGAACTATTGGGGCAAGACACTACCAGAAAAAAATCAAAATTTGAGCCGAATCCAAATGATTAAGAATAAGGATCCAGAGAGAACTTAATTACCAAGAGATCAAATAACCTTATCTCAGACCTTGATGGTTTGTGATCTCACCGTTGACTTTTTTGGTTCAAATACATACCAATGACAAATTAAGGATATAAATATAATAAAATATCATTTTTATTTCTCTCAAATTTTGATTTTTCTGCTCAGCCTTCACCTTGGTAGTTTTTTCATCCGAAAGTGAATAATATATTATTTCATATAATGTAAGCCCTTCATTAGGTTTTAAACCACAAATAAATTAACTTTTTGACTTTTTGTAATTTCTAGGAATAACATCCTTGCATTTTCTAGGTTGGTGAAATCATATACTACCTTGGCCATCGAGCGATTGTTCAGGGGAAATTGTCGTTCATAATTGCACGGTTTAAGAGCTCTTGCTCTTCTCATGTAAAGAATCATCTATCCAGATGGAGTCATTGTAGGAGCCTTGGCTAGCCCCAAATGTTTATTCCATTATATTGTTAGTATACATACTTTATATATGCGTGTGTATATATATATATGTATATATATTATTGTTCTTTTCTTGAACCACATAGATATGTTTGAATGTATTGTACAGGTTCTTTATAATAACGGATTTTATATGCATAACAACTTCTTTTATATAAGTTGTTCACTACATACATATTTTATGCTTATATATTTTATCAAATGACTTATCAGTATTAAAAAAATAAAAATAAAAATAAAGATAAATTCGGAAAAAGTAAAAGTAAGATGTTTTCTTTAAATTGTAAAGCATTTATATATCGCATTTGAACTAGATACATTACTAAGTTATAGTTTATGTAATCTAAAATTTGAAAGTAAAAAATAAATTTATTGAAAACACATAATAAAATTACCATATGTTATGTTAAAGTACACTTATATGGATAAAATGGTAAAACTTTGAAAACATACTACTCCGATACTTCATTGTTAAATGTTGGCCATTTATTTTCTTTATAACCAATCATATATTTATGATTTTAGCTATATAAGTTTTAATAAAACATAAAATTTGAAATATTAACTATAGATTAATACCATCAATATGACTATAATTTATATTTACTTTTTTTTAAAATAATAATTTATATTTACTTAAAAATTCTATTTTGTTAATATCTGCTAAATGAAAAATTAAAATATTCTACCTGCATTCAACACCAAGAAATAATGAGATTATTATATTTAACTGAAATAGTTTGGGAGGAGATTTAGTTTTCTCACATTTTTTATATCTACGTGTCTACTAAATTAATCACTTGTATAATAAATACAGACAAATTTTATATTAGGTTATCATGCATTTAATTAATTCAAATGTTACCATTCAATTTATTCATCACACAGCTTTAGAATGCTTTAAAATAACTGAAGTTATTTAACTTAGCTCCAGAAATATTCATAAATAGCTGTCATATGTGTTTGACATCACAACTATTAACATTAAAGTTTATGCTCCATTGTAAAGAGCTCAACTAGATCAGAGATTCGGTTAGGTCTGTTCAAGATGTCTATTTACTGTTTGCACAAGGTTAATTCCTAGTTGGTCTACAAGGTTGATTCATATGGTTAGTTGACACCTTAATAGGGTATGTAAAGGAAGTAAACTTAATAGGTTAGTTGATAACAACTAATAGTGTTGTAGTCAATAATTGTCTGATTCAAGAAAAAGAAGTAACTTTAGTTCATACTGGAATTATGAAATGATAACAAACAAGAAAACAAGAGGAAATATAAAGAACATGAACCTGCTGTTTGGTAGAGTTTTCAATGCATTCGGCAGAAACCCCCTGTACAATCCAATCAAACCACCACATTCCATAATAGCTATAGGGAAAGCCCAAGCAAAAATAAATATTAGGATAATTTCATAATCATCTCTCTTAGTTTTTGATTTAGTCGTACAGAAAAATTATTTGGTTTGCCCTAAACAAGCATAACCTATTGAGCTACCTGGAAAGGTGTCAAATATAGTTATATATGGTGTCTTACGTTACCAATTCTCTAAAAACCTTAAGGTGTTAAGAGTGAGGGCTTAATATGTATATCACTGCTATATGTTGATAGGATGTACCATTCATTTGCATATATCTTCTCACCTTGACCAGAGGATAGCACGTGACTGGCAATAGTAGCCGACACTAGAGCTGTTATTAGTGATGCCTCTGTTCTCTTTTAAAGCTTATGTAGCAGAATTTTTTCACCCTATATGTTCACAACAATGTATGGAGCTATGGAAACAAGAGATGGTCCAAGACCCTTGTAGAAGGTTGCAAATCCTTCGTCTCTCAGCGTGTTTACAACAACCTTACACCACCTAAAATATATTATCTTTGTACAAACAGACAGAAAACAGTAATACAAAACAGATACCGACCGTTCAAGGAAAGGTGGGCAAGATTTGTCTCACCCAGGCATAGAAATTTAATACCCCAAGGCAGGGCTGTCAATGGACTGGAGATCCGATCCGAGTCCGATGGATCATGAATTGTTGTTCTATTAATAATTTTATTAATTTGGAATAGACATACCAGAAAGAATCATACATCCGAGATTAAGAAATAGCCAATGCCGTTAATATAATACCCTTTTGGAGAATAACTAATACAATAGAGCTGATGTTTCACCCATGAAAAAACACTATTTTCTTCCTTATATTTAAACATGTTATAATTCTGTTTTCCCTCCTAACTTCGATACTTTGCGCGATTTTTCCTCAAAAATACATCATATACAAGATTGGAGAACTCTGCTATCAATAGTTGTTTATGGACAGTATTGTTATGAAGGAATCAATACTTTTAACAAGAAAGAAGTTAATGAGTGATTAATTATATCCTTTTTTATAGAGGTATAATTGGAATTTATTTCTTATGGGAAATAAAAGTATATTAAGAATGTAGATAACTGATGTCACATAACTCGTCGTGCTATTACTTTGCTCAAGTGTGGCAGCAGTAATAGTTCCAGTCGTCAAGAGGGAAACCAGAAAACTATATTTACATATAATAATATATGACTGTCATGGTAAAGGAACCGACATACTATGGTATTATTTATTCTCCAAAAACATAATAAATTTTCAACATTGACCATTTCTAGTTTCATTTTTTTGTTACAGTGCATTTGATCAGACGTACCAAATATAAAACAAAGGACACATAATCATGAAGTTGGAAAATCAAGCATAAGTCTTTTATTAACCAAAGTATAATTTTATTCAAAATATATGTTAGTATATAATAACACAAAATTAATACTTTAGTTAGTACCATTAATCTTCTGCAGAGATAGGTTATATGAAATTGTTATGTTTTGTTTACTGAGATAAATTATGTATGGAGATTATATTAGTAGCATCTGTCTCAGATCAATACATTCATCATCATCATAAACAAAACTAGAGAAACCTACATACGTATGCACACACAATGGGCATAAAAGGATTTGAACCAAACAACGTTTTCTATGATGATTAACCTACTATGCCATTGTCAATTTTTTTTTCCAATTTGTGAGTCATCGAGCTCTCTGCCTAAGATAATGAGTTAGTAGAGCTTTAAACTTAAAATTTCCAATGTGGCTCCTACCAGACAGCATGACCAAATGAATTACTAAAATTAGCCATAAAAACAGTAAGTCTCATAATAGTAAATTAGATTTACGCAGTTTTCCCCCATTTGTCTAAATAGGGAGGCTATTCCTGACAACTAAAGACCCTTTACTCGACACGAGAGAGTTACTTTTGAATAATATTAATTAATTAACATAAATAAATAAAAAGATAGGAATACAATACCGATGGTGGTCTGTTGAAGACCACTAATTTCACATTCATTTGTGCTTGTATCTTTGTTATGGTATCTCTTCATTTCCAATGATGATCTCTTGAAGTGTGTTCCTCTTCCTCCACTAGATGAGAATCTGCAATTTTTCCTTCACCAAAAACATAATTCAAAAATCAATCACTTAATGCTCAGTCAAAGTGGATGCTGCAACACAACAATAATGTAGCCTATAAAAATTTGTACGATTTCTAACAAAACCCCATATAATACCCTTGAACGCTACTTCCTTTCATTTAACTTCACCACAAATAATTAATAATTACATCAGAATTTTCCATAGTTTGTGAATGTGAGTTAAAATAACAAATAACAATTAAACATTCTTCTGAAAATCCTTAAAGGATTTGATACATACCTGATTAATATGATAAACCATGAACAAACATCCCATGGAATCTGCTAAAAAATATAGTTAGTTATATATAACATACAATATTGCTATAAATGATGTTAAATAAAATAAAGATTAGTATTTATACCAATATATATATTATCCGAAGTGGTTTCCTAATTCAAACTACCGTTAAAGTAAGTGTGTTTATGTTTTCATTTAAAATGTATATCTAAGAAAAAAGAAAATGAAAACTAACCAGAAATATCTGTAGATATATATTACGGAGAAGTTATCATCTTCATCGTCTTCATCAGGTTGATATGATCTAGAGGGGGCTTTGGTTTGATCTTTTTCTTGTATTTAGTATTATGATAATATCACATAAATATTTGGGATAAGTATAATTTAAAAATTTGAAAATGATAATATAAACATAGATATGGAAAACAGAAATACTTAAACCTCACCAGATCTGAATTGGAGGAAAAGCATGACAGCGGTGGAATCCGATGGCGGAGGCGGAGTGCGGCGGCTAAACTTAAAATAATAAGGGTTAGGTTATGACACCTTATATATAGGGCATTAAAAAAATTTAGGTCCTTGTTGTTGGCCCAATATATTTATCCAGGCCAGCATACAAAACTTAATTTTTATGTAAAAATTTCACAGATAAATTTTAATTAATTTTAAAAATTGTATTTATTAATTACTAGATAACAAATATTTAAAATTAAGACAAACAAGAAAAACTAAATACCTTAGCTAAATTTTTATTGTTTTACTTGTAGCTGGAGTGAACAATAACACTATAGTAAGATACCATTTTTTGTAAGTTTGACCAAAGATTAATGCAATTGAAACTTCATTATATTTTGAGTGTCATCAGTTTTCTGTTTTAAAGATATATATTATGTTTTGTTCTACACTTTAACAAATAATCGTTAAACAAAAGAAAAAGTTTTTTATTACTATTCAACCCCCTTCTATAATCAATACTAACTTGGGACAAATAGAATATTTGTCAGAGCCAATTTCACAAGAATTCCAACCATCAACAGGAGTAGACTCATCTTCAATAAGCTCATAAACACTTCCTCATAATATGATAGCATTTTTTAAACGGGCAGATTAGAAGGATACCTGAAGAAGATTTCCCTAATTTTGCCTTGTTCGATTATA
>JAUEJK010094701.1:0-11669 GCA_032274865.1 Eryngium alpinum | reverse complement strand
GCCTTGTCCGAGAGTAACATGGAGCTTTATGGTTCCCTCAATAGGGACCTCCAATCCATCGAACCCAAAGATTGATACTGTAGATGGGATTAAATGACTTTCCTGGTATCCCATCTTCAAAAAGACCTTGTGGAAAAGCACATCCACTGAAGCTCCTATATCCACAAACACTTTCATGGTGTATTTCCAATTACTGGCATAATAACCAAGGGATCTTCATGCGGATATTGAATCCCCTCCACATCCTTATCATCAAAAGAAATCACATGTTCAATACGAGCTCTCTTGCTCGGTTCACCTATGTTCAGAACCTCTCGAATGTCGGCCTTCTGAGATCGATGGCTAGTTCCATACACTCCAGATCCTCCCTCTATCACTATGATTGGTGCTCCTCGAGCCTGGCCTCCTCCCTGTGGGTGGGGAGCTCGTTCCTTAGTATCTCCTCCAGTTGTGTCCTTCTTGACAGACCGAGCTAGGCGTCCCTTCTTGATTAAAAATTCAATCTCATCCTTGAGATTGCGACAGTCTTCAGTGTCATGACCGTTGTCTTTGTGAAACCTACAATAGTAATTTTTATTTTTCTTTGCCGGATCTATCCTCATCTCTGGATGGCCACTTGACGAATAGCTCCTTCTCTATCTCCATGAGTATCTGACTCCTGGTAGTGATTAATGGGGAATAGGTATTCCCTTTCTTCTCTACCCTCTTTGTCTGCACCTCCACCTTAGACCTCTTCTGATCCTTTTCAAAATTCTCAGATTCCTTGCGCTTCTTTCCTTCCTCAGGACTAACGATTTTCTTCGAGGTATCCTCAGCGTAGATGTATTTCCCGGCTCGATCTTGTAACTCCTGCATGTTGGAAGGCTTCCTCTTACCCAAAGACATCTGAAACGCCTGATTGGTCGTGCCTCGCTACATAGCCACCATAGCCACCGATTGATTCAAATCAGCTACTTGCACAGCTTGACTAGTGAACCTGTCAATATACTCCCTTAGAGTCTCGTGTGGTCCTTGGCCTATATTCATCAAAGATTTCGAGCTCCTTGCATGTATCCTTCCACTGATGAACTGACTAGTGAACTTATGCACAAGATCCGATAAGGACGTTACCGATTTAGGTGGCAAACTCGCATACCACCTCTAAGCATCTTCCTCCAAAGTAGCCGGAAAAGCTCGGCACTTAGCAGCATCGTCAATAGGTTTCAGCAACAAAGAATTGTTGAAAGATCGAACATGTGCATTAGGATCCCCTTTCCCATTGTACTTCTTGATCTGAGGGGTCTTTGCTTTGCGCGGAACCTTGGCCTTCATAATATTGTCAATAGAAGGAGATTCTGGAAGTAGCAGACTTTTCCTTATTTTTGTTCTGATCAGTAGCTTTCTCTTTCTCCAAGAGCTCCTTCATCATCTGTGCCATCAAGGTCTTTAAGCCTCCTTCAGTTACTGGTCTATCAGCTTGCTCTCCTTGCCCCCCAGCCTGAGGGTTTAGCGTTTTCTCCGCTCCTCCATTAGCATCCGCCCCTGCTGCCTCCTCTGTCTACTCTTTCTCTAAGGCCTCTAGGTCAACTAATAATTGTAACCTCTTTGCTTCTCTCGCTTTCTTCTTTTCTTCTGGAGTGGGATTGTTTGTCGCATTAGGATCTTCAGGAATAGCATCACTATTGGTTTGGGTAGTGTGTGCACTAGAATGAGTATGTTGGGGCGAATCTTGAGGTGGATCTACGAATGGTGTGGGAGCTCCTTAGAGCGTAGGATTAGGGGTTTGGAAATCTTTCTCACCAGCCATAATTCTGTAGCTTTCTGTAATGCTTCCCACAGACGGCGCCAAATGTTACGGATCAAAATATGAAGTAAGGTTTAGGGTTACCTGATTCCCGTGAAGACTCGAAACTGTTCTCCCGCCTCCTTAGAGATTCGCCGGAAAACCTGCAAAAGCGGTGGGAGGTGGTCCCTCCGTATGGACTCGGGTGCAAGAATAAGTAATTTGTATGAAAATAATTCTCTCAATTAGAGCTAGAATTGCGTACCTGATTATGAAGATTAATCCCCTTTATATAGTCGTAGATTAGGGTTTCAGATCCCTATTAGGAATTAGATTCCTATTATGTTTGGTAATTCCACTTACCTTATCTCTTTATTTACTTGCACCCAAGACTAGAAATCATCATATGATTTACCTTCCGGATTCATTCCCTTATTTAATTAGGGTTTCTGCACCTCCTTATTAATTAATTAGCCGTATTGGGCTCAGTAGGAATTTATTCCTCTTATTATTTAGGCCTCCATGCCATAATTTAGATCCAATCTGATCTGAATAATATTAAATAATATACGACTATAATTAATTGGGTCGACCCCTATTTTTGGCCCCCCTACACACACTTTGTTGAACAGCCTCAAACACAAGAAGAACCATTTCCAGGATCTAATATGGTGGGAGCTATCTTCGGAAACCATTTCCATTTCTATTTGAGGATCTAATATGCCTCAAATAATGCCAAAAAGAGCTACGCTCGCCAGGTCTCCAAAGTCAATACTAGACCTGCAAAGAAGCCCATGTCCCAACCATCTCTAGTGATCTCGTTCTCAGATGAGGATTAGTATTCAGATCTAGTGGAGCCCCACCACGATGCCATGGTTTTCACAAACAAGATTGGAAATAACACGGTTAGAAAAATCATGATTGATAATGGGAGTTCTGTAGACATCATATACGTGGGAGCTTATGAAAGAATGGATCTGGGCAACTTTAAGCTTGACATCCTCAATGCAGGTCCTCTCTACAGCTTCGCAGGCGAAGCAGTTCCCGTAGTTGGAACCATTGATCTCCCAGTTTTCTTTGGAACAGCACCTCTCCAAAGAAGTATAATGACAAAATTTCACGTGGTTAATGCTCCCTCATACTACAATGTTATCCTGGGAAGGACCACATTAATTGAGCTCAGGTCAATCACCTCCATTTCCCACTTAAAAATGAAATTCCCCACCGATTTTGGAGTAGGGGAGGTGAGAGGAGGGCAGACCGTAGCCATGCTCTCAGGTCCTTGGCCTCCAGGTCATTACCATGCTCGAACAAATTTAATAGAGGAAATAGATCCTAAAGATTTATGGGAGCAAGAAAAGAGCTCCCAGGTCTCTCCCATTGGTGAAACAGAAGAGGTCATCCTAGACCCCTTAAGACCTGAACAAACAGTCAAAATTGGCACCGGTTTAAACCAGGTCCTGAGAACAGGACTCATTCATCTCCTCAGAAAGTACGCTGATATTTTCGCATGGTCTCCTCAAGACATGCCTGGAATTCCGGAGTCCATTGCCCGACACCGGCTTGATGTCAACCCAAAGGTTAAACCTGTGCGCCAAAAAAGGCGGCATTTTGCTCCTGAAAAACAAAAGGCCATTGATGCAGAGCTGGACAAGCTCCTAGAGGCTGACTTCATAACTAAAATTAAATATCACTATTGGATTGCCAACATTGTCTTGGTCAAAAAAAGTAATGGCGAATTTGCATTGATTATTCGGACCTGAATAAGGCATGTCCCAAAGATTTTTATCCCCTGCCCAACATCGATCAGCTCATCGATGCAACCTCTGGTCATGCCCTCTTGTCTTTCATGGATGCTTTTTCAGGGTATAACCAGATCAAAATGAATACGGAGGATATCCCTAAGACCTCATTCATAACTCATAAGGGAGTTTTCTCCTACAAGGTCATGCCCTTCGGGCTCATTAATGCAGGAGCTACATTTCAAAGAATGATGGACACCATCTTTAAGCCCCAAATTGGCCGAAACATGGAGGTCAATGTTGATGACATGATTGTAAAGTCTAAGACCTCCCCCAGTCATCTCTCAGATCTCCATGAGAGCTTTGCACGGATCAGAAATCACAATATGAGGTTAAACCCCACAAAGTGCACATTTGGCTTGCCAGCGGGAAAATTTCTTGGGTATATTTTAACTCCATGAGGCATAGAAGCAGACCCAGATCAAATCAAAGCAATTCAGGAGCTGCCTGCTCCGAAGAATGTAAAAGAAGTTCAAGTCCTGACAGGCTGTATAGCAGCTCTTAGGCGCTTCATCTCCAGGTCCTCAAAGAGCTGCCTCCCCTTTTTCGATGCAATCAAAGGCCTTTCAGCATCAAAGAAGTTCGTTTGTGGACCTGATTGTCAAAAGAATTTGGAGGACCTAAAAACCTATTTGTCAGCTCCCCCAGTTCTCAGCAAGCCAGATCCCATGGAGCCTCTATTCATCTACTTGGCTGCAGCTCCACGAACAGTTGCAGCAGCTCTAGTAAAGTAAGTTGAGGGCATGCAAAAACCAGTAGGCTACGTGAGCCACACTCTCAAAGATGCAAAGGAAAGGTACCCAGATATTGAGAAAATGGTTTTTGCATTGGTAATGGCTAGCCAAAAGTTAAAGCATTACTTCCAGTCAAGAGATGTTATTGTGATGACCTCCCAGCCCCTCAAGTGAGTGCTCCAAACACTTGATATGACTGGAAGGCTAGCTTTCTGGACCTTGGAGCTCAATCAGTTCAACCTGGAGTTTAGGCCCAGGACCTCAATTAAAGCTCAGGCCCTGGCAGACTTCATCGCTGAATGTTCATTTCCTATCTTTAGCCCTGAGGTCTCTGAAGCAGGAGGAGCTCCTTAACCCAAACCATGGACTCTCTTCGTGGATGGATCCTTAACATCCGAAGTATGTGGCACATGCATAATTCTCTCAAGTCCAGAAGGATTCAAAGTCAGGCAGGCTATTCGGTTAAAGTTTCACTCCACCAACAATGAGGCGGAGTATGAGGCCCTCACTGCAGGTCTAAAGCTAGCTCTGTCCTTGGAGGCTCAGTCCCTGGAAGTCCTTAGTGACTCCCAACTAGCAGTAAAACAGATCCAAGGGGAATACAAGAACCATAATCCAAAAATGGCCAAATATCTAGCAAAAGTAATGGAGCTGAAAAATAAATTCTCCTCATGCACTATTTAAAACATAGTCAGGTCTGACAATTCTTCTGCAGACTCTTTATCAAAGCTGGCCTCTTCTTCAGTCTCTGAAATGGAAGTTCCTATATATCTTGAGGAGCTCTCAGGTCCCTCGATAGAGGACCTCCCACAGGTCATGGCCATTGACAGTCCCGATGACTGGAGATCTCCAATTATGAACTACATTCTCAGAGATGAGCTCCCTGACGACAGAACACAGGCCAAAAGATTAAGCTTCGCACTCAGAGCTACTGTATCCTTGATGGCAACCTTAAAAGAGAGCTATGTTGGAACCATTACAGTTATGTGTTGGCCCAGATGAAGCTCAACAAGCAATGGTGGAAGTCCATACTGGGATCTGTGGTGAGCACCTGGGAGCTAAAGCATTGGCGTACAAAGTCCTCAGGCAGGGTTTCTACTGGCCCACCCTTAGAGCTGATTGTGAAACATTTGTCAAAAGGTGCAGGTCCTGCCAGCTGTTTAGCAATGTTAATCACAGACCTCCCACGGAGCTGACCTCAATTTTAGCACCCGTTCCTTTCTATATATGGGGACTCGACATAGTCGGCCAGCTCCCAAAGATAAGAGGTCAGTTCCAATACATCGTGGTGCCTATTGATTATACAACAAAGTGGGTGGAAGCAAGACCTCTAGTACGTATAAGGGAAAAGGAGTTCATTCAGTTCTTCATGGAAGATATCATTTTCCGATATGGAGTTCCCAGGGTGGTGGTCACAGATAATGGAACGCAATTCATTGGCAAAGAAATGGAACAGACCCTTGCTGAGCTCCAAATCAAGCATGCCAAAGCTTCAGTGGCCTACCCACAGTGCAACGGCCAAGTCGAGATTACAAATAAAATTCTTCTCCAAGGCATAAAGAAAAGACTTGAGGATGCCGACAGGCTATGGATAGATGAGCTTCCTAATATCTTATGGGCCTACAGAACCACTCACAGGTCCTCCATAGGAGAAACTCCTTTCAAGTTAGCTTATGGCACCGAGGCAGTACTACCTGTGGAAATAGCTCTCAGCTCCCTAAGAGTTGAAAAATTCGCCCCTCATCTCAGTGAAGAGGGCCTAAAATGTAACATGGACTTGCTGGACGAGGCACGCGACTCCGCCAACTTGAAGTTAGAACTTTATCATAAAAAAGTCGCTAAATACTTCAACTCCAAAGTCATGCCTCGGCCGTTCCAGGTCAATGATCTAGTTCTCAGAGAAGCTTCAGCTTCCAAAACAACAAAAGGTTGCAAGCTCTCAGCTCCCTGGGAGGGACCTTACAAAGTGAAAGAGGTTGTGGGACCTGGAACCTACATGTTGAAAAAATTGAATGACAGGCCCATTAAAAATCTTTAGAACGCCATCCACCTAAAAAAATACTATCCTTGAGACTACTCCATAAAAAATCTTTGGAACGCCATCCACCTAAAAAAATACTATCCAAATGATCTCCTTCGAGACTACTCCCTAAGATCCTCTTTCTTTGGAGACTTTAATTTATTTCCTTCAGGAACTTTAATTTATTTCTTAAATTATTTCTCTTTCCAAAAACCTCCTTATGAAGGGTGATTAATTTATTTCCAACAATTATATCTTCTTGATTATTGAAACATTATACTCCTTCTTCAAAATATTGCATTTTGCATTAAGCATCTATAAAAAAAATTGTGTATATAAATATACGCGAATGCTCTAAAGTAAACACAATAGCTGAGCAACATAAGCAAAGTATCAAACAAGTACGGATAACATCCCAACTTAAACTTACACACCATCAGAATTAGAAATACAAATCCAAATAAACATCATAAGCTAAGATAAAAGTCTTAAAACAGTTTTCACGACATATCGGAACTTAATTTCTTCAGGACTGGTCTGAAGGAGCTCTGGTTTCCTCATCTTCCAAAGGGGGATCTTCTCGAGCAAGAGGTAACACATTCAGGATGGGCTAAGGGACCTGCACGGTCTGATCTAAAGAAGGGGGGGCACTCGCACTTCCACTGTCGTGCTCCTCGAGTCCGGTAGGCACAACAGCATCTACCCCCTCAGTGATGGTCTTAGCTCCTCCTCGCGCAGTATCATTTCCTGACATAGCCTCCTCAGGTCCTTCAGTAGTTATGGGACCTGCAGAAATGAAAGTTGCCCTTTGGGCGCGCAACTCCCCCCCTGTAATCTTCATTTGTCTTACCAGTGGGATCAGCTCCAGCAACCACGAATTTCTTCAAGCAGATCTCATATCCCTCCTTCAGAGAAGCCAAACCCTCACTGTAAGCTTTATCCATCTTCTCCTCCATCCCCCTAAGATCCCTTCCGAAAGCAATGGACTGATCCTTCAGCTTAGCTTGAGCTGCATCTTTGGCTTTAAGAGCTCCTTCAAGACCCTCCTTCAGTTGGTTCACCTCCAGGGCAACATCTAAGTGGGCCTTCTCGGCGGTTTCAGCTCTCAGAAGGAAATAGCTCCTCTCTTTCTCCAATTTGTATCTGGTAGCAGTCACCTCATCTAGCTGAGACTTCATCTCCTTCATCTTGCCATCAGTATTCTCCTTCCCAAGATCTTTAAACTCATCGGCTAGCATCATGGCGTCGGTCATCATCTACACATTACAAAAAAAAAATCACAACGAATCAGTTATCAAGTCGCAAAAAAAAGGGGGAGGGGGGGGGGGCTGAGGTAGTAAGAAAACTGCTCACCAATCCAGTTCGACGTTTACATCGGGCAACCTTGGCACTGGCCGACAAGCCGTCATAATCCTTTCTTTCCTGAGGTAAAGTGAACATTTTGAGGGCATGAACATTGGCTCTTTCTTCAATGCTCCACTTCTCCATTGCTCTAATGACCAAAGCCACATCACCCTCGCCCGCAGCAGCACTAGATTTCACCTTTTTGGAGGGCTCCTCGGAACTCAATTCATCACGAGACCTCTTCCGAGCTCCTAAGGAGGGTGCTTTGCCAGTAGGGCTCTCAGCTCCCAACTCAGTGGAGCGGCTCTTGGGAGGTCTAGGAGCATGGTGAATGGAGAGAGGCTCAGAGAACTGAGCCCCAGGAACTACCCTTTTCTCCTCAATTGTAACGGTCTTGACCGATCTTGAGCCCCCAGCAACTCCTTCTCTCGGATTCGGTGGTGGAAGACCGGTATCCTACCTCAACATCCTTGCAATCATCTCCTCAGATGGCATCCTCACTCCACGCTTCAAGACCTCGCGAAGCGAATCTCCTCCAACTGCAACACGAGGTAAACATCAGATCCCAACACAATTGCAAAAGGAAAGATAAATAACATGCAAGCAAGATATAAAAAACAAGTCTTACGTTCATGACTACTTAAAAATTTGGGATCTGCAAACTGCTCAAATTTAAACCAAGGCTCAGTTCCACAGAACTCAAGGAGAGTCTGACCGCCCAACTTCTCCATCTTATTCAGAGCATCCAAGCGAGCTTGACGTACCTCTTGGCAATGTGGTAAAAACTCCATATCAAAACCCTCAACAAAGATGTATTTCTCCCCCCACGCAGTATGGGACTTCGGACACCGTACTAGGGCAGTTCTACCTTTTCGGGCATAAAGATAGAACCCCTTTGGAGTTCGTCTGATCTCAAGAATAGAAAGCAAGAGCGCCAAGGTAGGAGGTCATTTGAGCTCATAACAACGAGCTATGACCCCGCTCACCTATACAAAACCGTTCGAAGCTAACTGAAACATGCCACACCCCAAGGCGCTGAAAACTTCGCAATGGAAAGGGTGCATAGGAAAATGCAGTCTCATATCAAGGTATAAAGTGGGAATCCCACGCTCTCCATAGCTAGGGGTCATCCAGATTCGTTCATCAGAATTGGGAGCCCTGGTCTTATAATGGGCAGGATAAAAACAGCGAGACAAGAAAAGCTTATCGTCAAAGCCTTGAAGGGTATATTGGCTAGTAAAGTTGGATGCGCGATCAGTGAAATAAACCTCACCGGCTTGTCTCACCCCCTTCAGATCCTATGCACGAGCCTCTAAAGTTTGGGGAGACAAGGATTCATCACTTTCTCCCTCTGATCTTTCTTCAGGTCCCAAGACCTAATCTGCTGGAAGCATCTCAAACCTCGATGAGATCCTAGATCCTGACTTTAAAACCCTCTCTCCAGGAGGAGTGGAACCGACGGAATCACCGCCGGAATCCACATCTAAAACCCTATTTACTCCCCCAGAAACCATTTTCGCCGGCAACAAACAGCAAATCAAAGAACAAAACACTAAAACCCTAGAAATCCTCACCTTAATTATTAAAAGGAGGGTAGAAGGAAAAGGAGCGAATCAAAGACAACAAGTGAAGGCAAAAGGATAGAAGAGAGAAAGGAACGTACCGATTAATGGCGGAATTTGGACGGAGAACTTCAAAACACTGGACCAAATATTGAAGGAATGGAGGAGAGCTCCTTCGCGGTTTCCAAGGAAGTAAAGATGAAAAGACGAAGCAAGTAGAAGTGATTTACCAATTTTATATGCCTCGTTTACCGTTCCAAGTACGTGGGTCAAAAATTTACCACTCAAACCCAACCACAACCTCACTCACGTCTCCACCTCTTCATCTCCCAGTTTTAAATTTCAAAATTTTCTTTTGTATCTCTCGGGCCCACTTTTGTTGGAAGAGTTAGCAGCCCATTAGCTCACAGCTCCCATTATCTTAGGCCTTTTAAGTGTTCTAAAGCAACACTTGGGCTTTGGTGGGGGCAATTATTGGGCCATGAGGAGATGGGCTTAATACGAATGGGCCAGACAAACATACATTCAGAAAGGTTGAAGCAGCAAGTGGATTTCAACCAGGCCCAATAAGGGCCAAAGTCCAAGAATCATAAAGGAGAAGAATTTGGCTGCAGAGGCATGATATCACGTGGGATCCAGCAATAACTAACTTTCTCACCATGTGACTTATGGACCAATGGGGAGCTTCCAAGTGGCCTTAGGGCATGTGGTTAAGGGCTATAAATAGATAACCTTCCTCCCCAAGAAAGGGATTTCCACACTCTTTGTACACACACACTAGTAGATTGGGGAAGAAGAAACCCTCCATTTGTAAAGAACACAAGTCTTAATTGATATATATTTTGTGGATTGATATACTAATTAAGGGCGTAATCTATACTAGTTCTTACAGCGTCAACATTTTCTTAACTATCCTGGTATCCTCCGTTAAAGTTATCTCACGTAAGTTTAGCACCTGAGAGTCATAGAGAGTGAGACAACTAATAGTGGGAAGGGCATCGCAGAGAAAATTATGACACATCACTTCAATGTCCTACCTCAAACTATTAATCCAACCATAATTATCGGATAATGTCTACAAAAAAATAATATCTCACAGCAAAGACAACATCAAACCAACATTCCTTCATTAATTTCAGTAAAATATACATGTTGATATGTATAATAAACTATTAACTGAAAATACAAAAAAACGATATGCATATTATTTAAACCTGGTCCTTCACTGAGATCACATACTCAAATATAGGTGTTTCTTGGTTAAGATCACATCCTCAAATACAAGTGTTTGGCTTATCTTAAAATAACTTGGTTACCACTTAAAGTCACTTAATTGACTTAAAGTTTAAAAATAATTTAAAAGTTGAAAATTAGGAATATGTTACTTTATAAAAATTAGCTTGTAAGTTACTTATTAGTTATATGACTTATTTAACAAACAACCAATAAGTCTTATACGACTAGGGCTCCACATAAGTCAGTTATATATATGGAACCCCAAAACAGGCTTATAAACAAAAAACTTGTGATGTAAGATGAAATTATCCCAAACTTCGGTCACACAGAATTTACCAGGAAAATGACCCTAAAGATGAAAAATATGATCATTAAATGATTTAAACAGGCTTATAAGCAAAAAACTTGTGATGTAAAATGACATTATCCCAAACTTCTGTCACACAGAATTTACCAGGAAAATGACCCTGAAGACGAAGAATATGATCATTAAATGATTATATCTTTAGGCGGCCTTAGAAATGTTTAGCGTTGCATCGTGTTCATGCTGCAAAATTATGAAACACAAACATTACAAAACAAGATAACAATAGCCAGAAAAAGAAACTCTCAAAGGTTTTGCCAGTTAAACATCAACTTTATATTGACAAATAAAAAGCCAGTATCCTACCGGAGTAAGTCAGGGTATATTACCAGAGTCTACACGGGACATGAGAGTCTAAACAGTATATAATAACTTTTGCTTGGAGACATTCATAACTTAAAACAGATAATTTGTAAAAGGACTTCAGGTAACAATTAGTATATTGACGATCATAACTTACTTGTCCGTGACCAGAAAAGGTTCTTAAAACTTTAATCGAAGTAATCATGATCAAATTGAGAGACGGAAAAGGATGATTGTACGCATTTTTCTTAATAGCATCCATAACGTTTTAGAATATTTTACAGATATAGGATGACACGTGTGCTTCTGCATGAACCGCAACTGTGTATATGTCTAAAATAGTGCTACATGTATTGTATTTCAAAAACAGACAGTCATAGTTAATGGAACTCATAGATTTTATGTATTTGGAAGAAACTTGTAATAATTATTTTATATTCCTTTTATATACTTGCTTATCAATATAAATTAACTAATATCAATATGACAAACCTGGTTAGCATTTCATCAACACACGGATGATCTAAGTTGATGAAATATCT
>JAUEJK010094700.1:0-18205 GCA_032274865.1 Eryngium alpinum | reverse complement strand
ATAGTTGTATACTTCTTTACATTTGACTTTTGCTTAATTTTATTAATTACATAACTGCAACTGATATAAAGTATACAGTTGTGACTTATTTAATGTATTAACTCAATTGTAAGTTAAAAAGTAAAATTTTTATATCTTCAAAAAAAAGTTGCTGGATGCTAGTTGACTCTTTTATAATATCAAAACATATATGTAATATAAACCGAAAATTTCCAACTGCATTCATCTTCCATTTAAGTATATTAATTATCTGTGTAACTCCCAACTGATATAAAGAGTACAAATTTATAACTTATCTAATATATTAATTCAGTTTTATATAAGAAAGAGAACTTTTTACTTCTTATAAAATATTACAGGTGGCCCATTTACTCTTCTATTATAATATCGAAAAAATTGTCGGCCATTTACTAAAGGACTATAGTATAGAAGTAGAAGTGTGGTTTCTTCACTATATAGTATGTATAGTTAGGTTCAATTAGGGAATTAGATCCAGTTGAGTCTCTCTTCCCTCTCTCTTTTGTTTGCTCTAATGAACCTTCATCTTCTTTAAATCACTATATTATTATATTTTGTAGTACATATATACATTCGATTTACTGAAAAAATCTTTTATCCCCTCAATTAACATCTATGTTGTGTATATTTGTTGATTTGCAGCTTTGAAATTGGCAATAGATAAGGAAATTTTGAAGATGGCTACTGCCCCTGCTGTAACCCTCAAATTCGCTTTATGGGTATTACCTTATATGTCGTCTTCTCGACAAACGGTTAGTTTTTAATCTAATATGAAGTTCGTGTACCTTCTTTTTAACAAATGCTCTGCATGTGTTTGTATGTTAATTTTTATATGAAACCCTTAAAATGTGAAAATTTGGCTTTATGTTATGTATATAGCTCTGGTTTGTATTGTTGTTATTCTGAGTCAATGTGAACCCCTGTTCTTTGCACTGTACAATATAGTTATATAGATAAGGATCTGCTATGGGTGTGATTTATTTTCATCAACTCTGTAAATATGTCAATTTATTCACTATATTGGTTGTTTTTTTAATATGTATGAGGATAGAAGTTTTAATGTTGCTCAAGTGTGAGCCTTGGTTTGTCAAATGTTAGACAGTTAGATAATATTACACTGAGAATGTACATATAAGCTATCGATAGAGAATTTTTAATTTTTGTTTTTCTTGGTATGAGTTTAGTATTTGAAGGAGGCTGTGTTAAATAAGCTTTGTGGTGCCATACCAGAGGAGATTAGATTTCTTGTTTGTAATGGTGACACTTTTGAAGGGCAGTTTGTCAGTAGCAAAGGTTTATTTATTGGTCTACGCAGCCTTTTGAGGCGTTACTGTTCAAAAAATGTTCATATGCTTGCTCTCGAATATATTGGTCGAGGAGATTTCACAGTCACTGTTATTAGTTCGGCCTCAATTGAGATTGAATATCCGACAAATCGTGATTATGTTTTGAGAATGCCAATTAAGCCTGATAAGTTTGCGGATGTCAATTCATTCCGGTTTCCAAAGAGTAAGTTTTTTACCTTTCTTTTTGCAGTTACTATACCTTTATACCATCTCTTGTATTTGTGCATCTACTAATATGCGTTCCTTTATTTTCATTTTCAGTTCGTACGTTACAGGACAACCTCAACACCACATTGTTTAATCTCAATGCATGTGATACGAATGCTTTGAAAATTGAAATCTATATACCTCATCAACACTATTTAGGACTTGAAGATTCTGTGGTCAGTATATACCTCATATGTGGTTACTCATTACATGAAGAAGCTATTGATTAAGGGTTCATTTTATATCTGATTTCATAATTTTGATGTGTAAATTTCTGTATGAATCTTAGGTGCTTGAAGATGTTGATGAGGTTGTCACGAATCAATGGTATGATCAATGTCAGCTGATTTTAAGAGCAATAAATGATCGTTGGAAGGTTAGCATCCAGAAGTTTGATGATCAGTGGTACATTGTCAAAGGGTGGACTGAATTTGTTCGTGCTACTGGCGTTGAAGATTTGGATCTGATTATTTTAACTACATCATCCGATTTTTTTCACTTTGATGTTGCAATCTATCCATGCTATGGGGGCACTCCAAATTGTGTTGAAAAAGGTAATGGTTTTTAGTGTTAATTAAAAAAGTCGATGTGACTAATTGTTTTTGTAGAAGTAGTAGTTTGTTCAAATTACATTTGTTGTTATTTTTTTTCTCAGATCTCCCCCTCCCTCGCAGTTTCGTGAAGAAAGTAACGAATGAGTTCATTCAAACTACCTCAATGGTGAGATTGTCACGTAATTTGTAATCTTTTCTATATTTTATTGTTTACTGATTGTGTATTATGTTATCTATTTGTAACAGACAATTCCTCGTACCTACGTTGGAGCATACTGTCAGGAATTAGACACTGAATTGCATTTGTTGGTTGGTCGCAGTGGTGTTTATAGGGTATCTTTTGTACGCAACGAAGAGAAGATGGTTACACTGCAACAATTTATTCGTGCCTGTGAACTGCGTTGTGGTTTCACTCTAATATTTTCTAAAGTATCCACTTCACAGTTAGCTGTCACTATTTATGATGAAGACTTGATCGCACTTAACATTGTTTAGTGTTAGGTGTTATTTAGTTGGAGATTTAGAGATTTTTTGGGATCTGTATTTTATTTTATGGATGCAGTTATATGTAATGTTGACTATGTTAGTTTAAGGCACTTTTTAAGATTTGTTATTTGACCTCTGATCTGCTGAAACATACTTCTGTTTCAGCTTGTTAAAGTTTGTTAAATAGATGTTTTGCTTTTCATGCTATTAAACTTTATATGCTATGGGGGTACTCTGATTTGAACAGTAGCAGAAGACAGTTGTAGTTATATTTCTCAGGGTTATTTCATTTATCCATGAGTTACTATGATTTTCATTTATCCAGAGTTCAAAATCCATCAGACAATAATAATATCCAAAAGAAGCAATAACAAAACAAATTATAGTCATGTCCAAAAGAGATACTAATATCCTTACCATAAGTAAACAATTTAATAATATCCTTGCAGTACATTCCATGAGGTTCATTCATCTTCATTGTTTCCATCAGAGGCGTCATCCCCAGTTTCTGAATGTGGTCGAGCTTTGGCTTTCAGTTTGAACCTCTTCTTCCTAAGAGAATTATCCACAGTTGGAGAGATCATAGTGGACATATTGTCAAGATGAATAGTTGACGAATAATTTGACGCCTGCAATTTGATTTATAAGTTTAGATTGATTTTTTTTGTCAAAGTTATGAGTATTTTGACATTGTTACCAAAATGTGAAGACCAATTTTGGGCATACTTGTGAAATGGTTAAACTTGTCGATGCTTTGGATGAAGATGACGGCGTTCCATGAATCTGCACATTATGTCCTCGTACAATATCTGCAGCTGTGTAGACATTGCTCCCTCCCACAATGTTGTCTTCAGCCACTTTCAGGACCACAGTAAATTGCTTATCTATCAGTTCTCTGAGTGGATCAGGCAAACCTGATTTTGTTTTCATCAGTTGCTCCAAAGCCTATTTTGTATTCAAGGATTAATTTTGATGTAGAATGAAAATGTGTAACAATGGTATGATTTATTAATAAAGCTTCTAACCTGTAGATCATTGTTCACAATATCCAGAACTGATTTTCCAGTTAGATGACGAACTTCACGATCTAACATAATGATTCCTGTAGTGGCTGTACCATCAGTGCACAATGTGAAGATCCTATACCTGTATTTGAATGATGAAAAATTATGTTCTAGTTCTATATTATATTACAATTATAGAATTTTTAAATACGTCACTTACTTTGGATATGGGTATTTCAACAATCTTTTACAAAATTGACACTTGGTTGTGTTACTCTCTAGCTGCAACTCATTTTGACACGAAGTACACTCGTAATAGAACCATTTTGTATCAGTATTAATTTTTTTCAACGTAACCTTTGTAATGACTTTCTTCTGAAACATATATAAAATAAGAAGACATTAGTTAATGATCTGTATCAATTATGTTTGTATAAAATTTTATTTCACGAACCTCAGCATATTCTGATTTAAGAGTTTGAATCTCTTGCAAAGAAAACAACTTGTGAGTCACCATTTTTTGTTGCTTCACTTGGTATTGTGTGAAAAAAGGTTGGGACATCCTTGATTAAATAAAATTATAAGAGAGGATCAACAAATTCCATGATTGAGATTATAAGTTGTAAGATCCGGAAAATACCTTTTACGCATTTCATTCACAGTGTGATGATTATAGTTGATGTAGAATCTTGAAGCAGAATGAGTTGTAAGATCTGGCGCACCTATATTTCATACTATACCAATTTAGATAAGGAAAATAAATAAATAAAAGAAATTGTGAAATAAAATTACCTAAGAATGTAGTGACTTTAGCACTGGCAATTATGAGTACAGCTTTCTCTTCACTCTCATTCTTGATTTCTTCTGCAAACCTTTCTGCAACTTCATTCCAGAATGTAACATTTACAGTTGACCTGCACATGTAACAATTTTGACAACTATAATCTATTATGTGATAGTTAACAACTTGGAGTACATAACTATAGATTAGACAGTGTTATCTCTTTAACCTTCCATCAGTTATTTTGAACTTTGCGTGGGTAGTATCTTTTCCGTTTATGTTCTTATAACGTCTGACACCGTTGAAATCTTCTATAACTCCAATGACATATGCTATTAGTAGAGAATTTTGTTAAATTGAAGCACTATAAGATATAGAGTATGTTACTCCCTTTTAACAAACCTGCAAGGTAGCGTGTTTGCGAGGCCATCTTTTGTAATTCACCAAGGTCGTAGAAATCAAATGCATTGTTCTCTATTAACGAATTGATCTCCTGAAGTTCTTTTACTCTTGTGTAGCTTGTGAGTTTGATTTGAGTTTCTTTTTGAATGCATATAAATTTTACTTTCTCCGGATAGTCTTTCACTGTGAAGTTGGAGATAGAGTAAATATTTCCTTCGGTAAATTTGTCTGCCAAGGTTTCCACTTCTTTCTTCCCAATGAAAGCATGTATTCGTACATTCTTTTCATTGACAAAAATTAAAACTTCAGAAGGTTGATATCTCAATAGCAAATATTAAAGCAAAAAATAATGTGACAATTGTATATGAATGTACATTGTCATCAAGAAGGAGAAGGTTGACGCCTTCCATTACTTCACCTGAAATTTGAACGTTAACCCATTTTCTTATTACACGCACCTTAATGTTCCAGTTGTATTTTCCTTTTCTTACATCACTAATAGAGTGGACTTCTTGTGTTGCCATTTTCAGAGTATTTCAAACAGGGTTTAGTGGGTATTTTCTTCAAAGGAGATGCGACAAATAGCTTATAAGAGTAGAGTGAGTTCAAATAGTAGCTGAGGGAGTAAGTATGAGTAAATGAAAAGTTTTTTGTTAGGTATTGGTAAGTGAGGATTCATAAAGAAGTTGAACTAAAACTTTTACTTCGTAGTAGTATAGTAACTGTAGTAATGATTTTGAAGTACATATGTGTGTATTGGCAGACCTCAATTCTGAAAACATAATGTTTATAGCAGTAGTACTTTGTTTTTGTTAATAAAGTTTATACTTGTTTTTAAGGATACAGAGCATATAAGATGGTGACATAGAATAGAAATAAATAATCCAAACAATTCTGACAACTAAATTTCTTGGTTCCATTTCAATAGAGCAAAACAAATTCATAAGAGTACAATCATAATAATAGCCACTGTATTCAACTCTTTTACTAACAATGCTACAAAATAGTTGAATACCATCTTTTATACCTAAGAACAAAAGTTAGGGTTTTGACCAAATTGCTACTGGAAGCCAAGAAATGAGAATTTAATAATTGACCTGACAGATTTCGTATAAGAGCATATGCACCTTACACTTGAGACAACTGAACTGCTCCACATCTTTAACATATTTTGGCCATCCATAAGGATAGAAATGTCCTTCGATTTGCTTCACGCCTTGTTCACATATGACTGGTATGTTGCTATATTTCAAGCTGTTTGCACCATATGTACCTCGATTCCAATCCTTCAGCAGAATGATCCATTCTTTAATAGATGGGTGAGATTTTTGGGGGTCAAATATTTGTGCAAGTTCTTCAATAGACCTTTCATAACCTGGTCTACAATACATAATGGAGAAAACGTTTGTAATGAACCGTGAGAGTTTGTGACCATTATTTGCTAGCGAGTGAAGCCATAAGAAACATTCATCCATAGCGTGTTGATTTTTAATTAGAAGATGATGAACGGCGTAGTAAAATAAAGCGTCATCGTTTCCTAGATGACATGCATAGTTTAGGAAGGGGTAAAACTCACGATTCCATTTTCCATAGGGGAAAAACTGAGTGAGATCAACTTCTTTAAGTACATAGGCTTGAAGCATGAGATCTTTTCCTCTTTTCCATTCACGGAAGACATTCACAAATGTGTCAAAAGATTTGCATGTGTTCAGAATAATGATAAGCAAGAGAACTGGGAAATCTGGTAGTGGATTCATTCTTGGGTATATGGATTGTAGATTGAGTGGTGGATTTGATTAGTGGTGTAAGTGAAGAAGAAGGTTGAGTATATGAGAAGTCACAGTAGGAGGGTTTGATTAGGACATATTGTGTCATATGAAATTGTAATTTAATATTAATGTATGTACAAATTAAGTACACTGTATTAGTATCTATCTTACTGTACAATATATTTTACACGTTTTATAAACAATAAAGTATACACGATTTCCTAGATCTCTTATACGTAGAGTATCATTGTAAAGTATCATTACATATTTTGATATTTACATGTGGAGAGTAATAAAAGAAATAGGCAATGTAGATATATGATGAAGAATTTATTTAAGAATTTATTATATCAAAGTAAAAATTTATTATAATTGTGCATTTATGATGAAGAATATATTTTTGGTAAAAGTTATATATGATTATTTTAAAAAGAAATTAAATAATATTAATCAAATAAATATTATATTTTTAGATAATAAATATTAAATAATAAGAATTAATTTTAGCTTAATAAATAAATAGCTGTATATAGTATCATATTTAATAGTTGACCGTTATTTTGTACATGTTTCATACATTTAAAATTTATAATAAAATATATAAATTATATAGATGATAATGCTTTTGTATATATATAAGAATATATGAAACACTAAAAATATTTGCCACAGTAACAGTATTGAAAATCATAGCATACGTGTGTAATCTCTTTTTAAAAGTAATACTATGGATTTAAAAATTATTGTCCAGGTGTATATTTTTTTTAAAAAATTCAAAAGATTAAAATATTTTTCAAAAAAAAAATAGAGAATAAATCCGTTGACATTGTTTCTGTCAGTTGTAGGAATTAAAAATCTTGTACATAAACTTAAACAGACAAATCTTCCGAGTCTATGCATGTCCAAATAGTTGATGGTCCCAGTGGTTTGAATTTGTTTCTTACAATAACAAAGAGTTGTTTAACACCTTGTAGTTTGTAGAATACAGACGGCATATTTTTAGAAAGTGCAACCTTTATTGATAACGAAAACAAAATTTATAATTGGGATTTGTAATATTTATTTTCAAGTTATAAATTAAAATAAACAGAAAATGTATATTAAATACTTTATTATCAGCAACTAAAAGGTCATATTACCTCCGCAAGTAAAAGCTCATGATATTGATTTTTGAGTAGTCTCCTAATAACGTGATCCGGAAGAATTAGGGCAATTGCTGTAACATGGTCCTCAATATAAACTTGAAGTTTTAAACTGTATAAAAATTATAAAAATATCACTTAAAAAACACATTATTAATAGTAATAACATAAATATTTAAAATGTAAACCTTCGAGTGGCTGAGAAAGTCGATTCTGAACAGTGAAGACATATTGACCGATCTGTTATACTGTTAAATTGATTTTCGCATTTAGGACAATTTCCATACCACCATGGCTCGTCTTTCTCCACCTCAAATACTCGTGCAAAACATTTAAGACGCTGCATGGTTTTATAAATATATATGAATATTTTCAAAAACTATTTCCAAAATTTAGATGAATTTGTAGATTAACCTCTGAACAGATATTGTCATGATTGAAACAACTAATTTGGAACAGAGTCATCAACGGAATATTAATATCATCTGCATACGTATATTCATTAGACAAAACAAAATGTTTTCTTCCAAATTTTTCACCCTGCATATAGTGTAATAAACAAAGTATGGTTAGACATAATTTGTATGAAATCAGTTATATGCAACAATATTAAATAATCAACTCAAGCAATATATATAAGGCTTAACAGTTTGCCATTTACAAAGTTTAGTACAATAAAGAGGTTAAGTTACACTAAAGCAAAGGTACCACAAAAGTTACACTACAAATTTTAACTTAGTCTTTCATTCTTGACAATCCTAAGTTTTTTGAGGGGAACATGCTCTTCCATTTCAAAAGGAACCACCGCATTAGTTTTACGAACCTTTTCAGTGCTTGTAGAGCTTCCTGTTGGTGGTGTTGATATGTTTTGCTTCAGCAGAGTTCTGGCAAGTGTAACAGAGTCAACATCCTGAAAAGCATAGAAATTAGTAAAAATAAATAGTTTTCCTCTTATACTGGATTGATTAAAAATAGTTGGATATAAAATGTTATGAGACTTACATTCTCAACTACAATGGACGTTTCATCAGTGTTCAGAACAACACATGTACAATTGTACACTGGAGTTTTGCTGTTAACATTTTCCTCGTTCAGCAGCAAAGTGAATTTGTACTCCTTGTTCTCAAGTGCAAGCAACTGTGGTGGAAGTTTATACTTTCCAGTTTTCTTTACAGATATTATTCACACAATATTATTCAGTTGTAGTCTAATCTGGAAAATTTAAAAATAGATAACACGGTATGCTCTATATATTAATGGTTACCTCATCTAAAGGTGAATCACTGTCAAGTTCCAATTCCAAGTCAAAAACTAACTTTCCGGTGAGCTTGTTAATCTCATGGTGTAGTAACAGGATCATAATCTCAGTGTTGTTATCAGTTGCAATAACATTCAACTTGAATCTGTAGCAAAATAGTACTAAAGTGTTCGCAAAATTTGATAGTGTAAAGCATTAATATATAGAGGGATTTCAAACCTTTTATTAGGGAAGGGAATTGTTCTAACACAGGTGCTACAGCGGTAATTATCATCAACCAACTGAACTTCACTTTGGCACTGAGTACAGAAGTGACAGTACCAAAGTAGGTCATCCATAACCTTCTTTATAAATAATGCGCAAACTACTTCCCTCTGTCATACATACATAGTGAGTAGAAGTCGTACGGACATAAACTTAAACAACTATGATAGATAAATAAGTTATTACATTGACAAACTCTGGTCCAAGGTTGACAATATCATCAATCTTTAAGAGGGCAGGCTTCACTTCGTTCTCCAGTCCAACATTTTCAATAGCAAGGGAATTAGATAACCTAATAGTTTAAAGGTTTAATTAGTTATCATAGGAAGGTAAAAGTAAAATAAACGTGTTGCGAAATGTCAAACTAAAATAAACCTGTTACGAAACGTTTTGACGCAATAATGTTCACAATTGAGGTAAAACTGAGTAGCGGGAAAGCTTGACAGAGATATTTCCCCTGTTATTAGAATATAGAGATAAATTTATACAAAGATAATTTGGATTTAATCAAACATGATATTCGACAAATATTTGTCTATTACCTGACCAATTCTGAGCTTTACAGCAGGTAATAACTACTATAATAGGGTCGTCACACATTTTCTCCATCTCCTCTGAAAACTTATCAGCAATCTCTCCCCAGAACTTAACTGGTACAGAACACCTACGTGACAAATTATAATGTATATAACAGATTTTTAGTTTAAGATCTTATTTCCTTTATAGTAAAGTTAATAAGTTGAAAACTTTACTTTCCGTCTGAGATAAAAAAAAGTAAGTAAAGATCTTGGATCCTTTGACTTGCTTGATGAAAACTTCTGTATTGGTTCAATGTGTTCTACAACTCCAACCACATCTGGTAATATAAATATATTTATCAGTAATATTAAAATAAAGTGAGCATAAGTTTATTTTAGCAATTGTATGTACCTGTTAAGTATTCTTCTTGAGAAGCCAATGTCTCAACCTCAGACAGGTCATAAAGATCAAAAGAGAAGTCTGGTATAAGAGTGTTGTTATCATTAACTTCTTCAAATTTCGTATACTGATTAAAGAACAGGTGCTTATCGGTTCTGGTTGTTCTTGGATTGTCTGCTTCAGAATTTTGCTTAACAGAGAAGTTTCTAAATTCATAGATTTTTCTAGGAATGAGTTCTTCATCAAAAATTGTGTAGTTATCTTTATCAACAAAAGCTTGGATTCTTGTATTCTATATTTGAAATGAAGAAACAGTTAGACCTATACAATCTATTAATCAATAAAAGAATATTATAATTTTAAAAGAATTATAAAATCTTGTAATCTTGTAATAAATATAAAAGGAATAGAAATTATACATACACCATCATCAAGGAGCATTATGTTGAGCCCTTTTACATCTTCGGTCCCAGCTGGAATAGCTTTCCACATCCATAGAACACGTACCTTAATTTTCCAGCTATACTTCAAACTGTCTAAGTCTCTTATGGAGTCATAAATGCAAAATGCCATTAATTTCTGAATCTGTATAGTATTGATTTTGTTGAAAACAAATATCTTAGAGTTGGAGAATGTTTGTGTTTGTAGTGTTTTGTTTACTTGAGAAAAGTAACCTTAGTTTCAACTACCTGACCATGGTTTAGATAAAGTTTGTTGATAGTACACATGCATTGAGCCATGTTACAGAAGTCACCATTACCTACAACTCTAAGATGTCTAATCCCTTTTTGTTTTTCTGTACTTTATTATTTTGAAAATAAAGCACCAAATCAGAAACTTAATATTGAACTGATGTGTATCTAAGTCTACTCCGATTGTGTAGATACTATTAAGTCTACTAATATTATTTGACACAGGTAACTTAAGTTTGGAAGTTGTTGGCATTAAATAAAAGGATTTTAGTTGGGTGTAAAATTTAATATGCTGAAAATTTAGTACAAATAGTATGAAGGATTAACTCAATTGAAGTATCAAATAATTTTACAATGGACAGAGAGGTGAGTAAGGGTTTAAAATTTTTCATTCCGCTAACTCCGCAGGTGTTGAGACGTAATTATGTGGTGAGTAAAATTTTATAGCCATATAGTATTTACTGTGCATATGTTTCATCTACACAAATATTCTTTAATTTATGTTTTATCTCGTAAAAAATTTGTTTTTTGTAGTATCTTCCAACAGTTGTCATGCCGGTTTTGAGAAATGTTTTACCTCGGAAAGTATATTTTCACATGGCGAACGGTGACATTTTCGAGTGCATGTTTGAGAATGTTGAAGGAAGTTTTATTGGTCTGGGAAAGATGATTGAAAGACTGAACATCACTTCTTTCTATTTTCTCTTCTTTGAACATTTAGGAGGTGGTCGATTTGTTGTGTCTGTTATCAACTCAGCATGTGTCGAAGTTGAATATCCAAGGAGGTGTGATTTCTTTAGCAGTGTCTTTGAGAGATTTTATGACGTAGCTAAACGTGGTTCCATACAGCCATGTAGAGGTGCACTGTTATGCATACTTTTATTTACATATTTTAACAGCTCTGTTAATAATATAGATTGTATATACAGGTTACAGTCTTTTGGATGACGTAAATGGTTCGTTGCTTCATTATAACTCGGACTGTATTGGTGATAAAGTGATTGAAGTACTTTTTAACTCTATGGCTATGATAAGAGGCAATGAGAAAGTTGTATGTATTAAAAAATGTCTATATTTGAAATCTTCTTATCTAAGCGTTTATTAGGTGCTTGTTTTATGTTTCTTCTGTTTCCTGAAAATGCAGATGATCGATTCAATATACGAAGATGTATACGGTGAATGGGATGTTAAATCAAAAATTGTTCTCATACTTTGTGAACGTAAATGGAGGGTAACTGTTCGCAAGATTGGTTGTAGATTATACTTCTGTGAGGGGTGGAAAAGCTTTGTTAATGATCTTGAAATCTGTTTGGGTGACTTATGCGTTCTAAGTAAAACATCAGCAAAACAAATTATGGGGATTGCTCTCTTTAGAAACTATGTCAGTTCTGGTAAAAATCTAATACTACATGGTAAACTTCATCTCTAACTTATTTAGTTTTTATTGTAAGTAAGCATTTTCTAGGAAATTAACATCAAAATAATTCGTATCAGGAAGTCATATACCAAACAAATTCATCAAGTTCTTTAGCAAACCATTCGTATCAAGTGGAGAAATTGTAAGTAATTCATAGCTCATAAGCAGTTGAGTGTTACATTATATATTTCTCATAAAGATAATTTATCATGTTCAAGACATAAATTAGAAAAAAATGTTTCTTCAATAATATTTATAGGTACTTCCGAAACTTTTTGCTGGCTTATACTCTAAAGAAATACCAGTCAATGTTTCTTTCAAGTATGGAGATTCAGCCATATTTACAGGAACTTATGATCAACTTGAAAAGAAGGTTATAGATCTGAAGATTATGTTAGACGTAACTCATGCAACGGATGATGAAGTTTTCCTTTTTATCTACGAAGGAAAGGGGAATTTTATTGTTTGCCATTTCGCATTATCGGCTACACAAAAAAATGAATGTAGCCATGTAGTAGATACGGACTGTGCTCTACGTTTAGCTACGATGTAAATGCCGAAGACTTAATTTTGAAGCTGCAATGTGTATGAGCATAATATGTTATATTGTCTTAATTGCATAACTATATTAAATCTAAATGTAGAAGCAATGTTCAAATATGAGATGTAGAGTTTGATCATAATAGGAATGAACTTACATAGTGTTTAATTGATTCGAAGATGCATCAATTGTAATAATCGCTGTTCAGATTTATATTTGAAGACCATCAATTTGCTATCAGAAGTAGTGAGTGATATCAAACTTCATATGATTGTTGTCCTTGCAAGTTGTAGAACACTTCATGGTAAACAATGTTTTTGGTGATGTTGGTCGATGAACCCTCATCGGTTTCAATTAGAATTTTCAGGCCTGATGGAGATGTTACTCTGCTGAGAGCGACATACAATTGTCCATGAGTAAACACAGATTTAGGAAGATAAAGTCCAACAACCTCAAGAGATTGACCTTGAGATTTGTTAATTGTCATAGCGTAACAAATCTGTAAAGGGAATTGTCGACGAACCAATTTAAAGTGTAGCTTTGAGTCTGTTGGTGACATTTCCATTCGCGGAATAAAATGTCTACTTCCAACATGGGTTCCAGCAATAACTTCACACTCTATTGCATTTGTCAAACAGCGTCTAACAATCAATCGCGTTCCATTGCAAAGACCTAGAGTCTGGTTCATATTCCTCGTAAGCATCACAACAACACCAACTTTTATTTTGAGCTCATGCGCTGGCAATCCAGGCAAAATTAAAGAGTTCAAGTACTCCACTGGATAATCTTTATCAATTTCACTGTCATATGTGCCTAACTCCTCGGCACGATCAGCGCTGAAATAAGTATGGCTTTCTCCAGGAATTTTCTTCAAAATTAAGTTATTAAGGTGAGCTACTTTCTCATTGGTTGGAGTGAGGATAGCTCTGTTACTTAAATATTTAGGATCATCAAAATTCTGAAGTAGGTTTGAAAAAGTTGATTGTATCAGTGTGTCTATGGATTTAGAGTTGGACTGAATGCAGTACTGGGATGGAATGGAAATGATTTCATCTGTAGCTTCATCAGATTCATCAGGAGAGCTATTTGAAGATGCACAATTTCCATCACCAATGTTAAGCACCCATTGACCAAACTCATTAATACATTTCTTCTCGGTTTCATCCCGACCTTTGTTGAGGCGCATATTTTGTTTCAAATGAAACACTCGACAATGGGTCCATAACCGCGAACGTGTGATACATGCTGACACAATATCACTCCTCGAACCTCTGGTTACAACTGGTAGAATTTGACGAAAATCTCCTCCGAGTAAAACTGTTATCCCTCCAAAAGGTTGTTCAGCACGTATTTGGTTGACTGTTTTCATTATGTCACGCAGAGTTCTATCGAGGGCTTCAAAAGCGTGTTTGTGCTGCATAGGGGCTTCGTCCCATATGATAAGATTGGTTTTCTTCAACAATTGTGCTATATCAGACTTGTGTCCAATGTTTCAAAAAGAAAGTTCATCTACCAGAATGGGTATTTTGAATCGACTATGAGCTGTTCTACCTCCAGGCATAAGAGTAGCTGCAATTCCGGAAGAAGCCACAGGTAGCACAATCTTGCCTTCAGATCGAAGACGGGTAATGATTGTTTTCCAAATATAGGTTTTCCCGCAGCCTCCAGAACCATAAACAAATAAAATACCACCTCTCCTTGTATCGACACTTTGTAAAACTGCATCATAAACCAATTTCTGTTCACTGTTCAGATTTTGTAGCATCTCATTATGTGAATGCAACATTTCAGTCCGATCATAGCTTGTTTCTTCTATAATAAGATTGTTATTATCGGAATTCAAGTACTGGTCTGGAGGTTGAGGCAGTTGTTTAAATTCTCTGATTGACCTTCCAATTGCGTGCAATATTTTATCAATTTCTGTAACGAAATTGAATTTAAAATAATTAGCACTAATCAGTTGAAATCTTACAAATAAGGTATTCTTAAATGTTTTATTTTAATGATTAGTATACATACCGGCAAGTGCAAACCACTGAAGTTCAGTGTCAGATAGATTTAATTCCCCTTCAGAACACAATTTTTTACGCTGAAGTAGAATATCGCCAGCCATACATTCCCAATGATCTTGCCAAAGAGTTTTGACATCACTAATATTGCAATTAACCAAAAGCTGAACAAATAGTTGTCTAATTTGAACAGCCAATCCATATCTTTTACATTCCTCAAGGCAAGCATGCCACTCTTTATCATCATCCAATAGACCCAGAGCACGGCAAGCATCTTGGTAAGTGCTGTGTAATGTACCTTGTACGGTACGTAGATCTGCAAAGGATTGTGGACCTCGAATTCTCGCTAACAACATCCTCAGGTACCACAGCTCACCAGTGCTATGGTGTGTATAAGATAGACGACCGATATGTAATTTTTTTTTAACCCTTGGTGTCCAAATACATTGCTTTTTATTCCACACAAAATGTTGAGGGATTTTGTCGTAGGTATATTGCTGAGCTTCAAGAAATTCTGTGCACAACTGGAAGAAAGCCTCAAGCTTGCTAGGCTTTAATTTCTCTCTGTCCACAACATCTTTAGCTTTCTCTCTTTCATTGTATGTACAGTTCTTCATTCCTTCAAGGTGGAAGGATAAACGTTCAACCCCAACAGAACGGTGGTGAATGTCAAAGGCAAACATTCGGTGACAGGCCTCAGCACCGCATACATATCTACCGTCGAAAAAACGATTGATTTCATCAACAGTTTGGGAATTTTGTTGGCTCTGGTTATTCTTCTGGGATTTAATCTGAACTGTAGCTCTGTCACTCCCCTTGAGGCAATATTTGAATAAATATTTTAAGCAGCGAGCTCTGTTGCAAATTTCAATATTTATGTGGCATTGGTATCGCACCAACAAATCGCGATTATAGGGGACTACCCACTGATTATCAAGAGTTGCTTTTCTAACACGTACTGTATTCTTTGTCTTACGACGACGATAAATTGGGAAGCCTGACTGGTCGAACATTGTTCTTGCACAGTACCTGCAGTTATAATACATATTTGATATTAATTTAGTACTGCATATAGTACCCTCAAAGTAATTTCTGACCAAGTGAATTTTAAGAACCTTCATTTAAGTGAAACAACAATACTTAATAATAGAGCATTATATAATAATTTGTGCATGGCTCCGCATATATTTGTTATTGCTTATTTGAATAGAGCAAATAAGATCCATAAGAAGTGTTGTGTATTCAGTATGTTAGAAAGAATAACATGTGACTGGGGATTAAACTGAAACATTAATAGTTGTGTATGAGTTATTCTAATATGTCATCTAAAGTATAACATATATAGGTGAAGGAGCAACAGGTTTGTCGACTTTAATTTGATCTGTAGAGGAATAAAACCTTTTTGGAAAATGCCGTATACATTTTTTATCCTTCATGCAAGGAGAACTTCTCTTTTCCATACCGCATGGACCGTGTATCATAAATTGCTTGACTGCTGCATATCCAGCAGGATCTTTATTTTCGTTAGGTATTTCTGCAGAAACAAATTTGTCCACATTGTTGTTCAAGTAAGCCTTCGAGTCACCATCAAGCCAAATGAGCATGTGAACATGTGGTAAACCACGTTTCTGCCACTCCACCACATACATAACTGAAAATTATACATAAACAAATTCAGTACTGGTAGCAAAATCCATAGAATCATATGGATATGTTTGTAAGAGCTGTTCACTACCTGCAATACATTTTCCAAAGTACTTTTTCTTCTTGATATCATTTGTTAATTGCTGCAATTTTAGTTTGAATACCCTTGCTATAATATCAGGACAATCAGATGGTTTACACTCTGGAAGCAATGACATCATATGCAAAACTTCTTGCCACATCGGATTACATGTCATAGTTAAGAAAAGGTCAGGATGACCAATATGGCGACAAACGCCTAGAGCATCTTGGAAATTTTGTTGCATATATCTCTTTGAACCGACAAATGAAGCTGGTAGAATATAGCTCTTGCCAATGTTAGAAAGATCTCCATCTCCTTCTTTCATATAATCACAGATATGAGTATAGAGTTCATTTCTTAGTTTTGTCTGATTCTGGCGCACGTACCAAAGTCGTGACTGCTCTACAGCTGAAAATGAGTCAACGACGTACTGCTGAAATAACCTACCACCCATTCTGCTGGTCAGACCTGTCATCATAGTAAACAAACTTCAATAAATACAGTAATTGAAAAACTTATAGTAAAATTACTAAAAACATAATGTACAATGTAACATTGGGAACCATATAATAAAGACCTTTTAATATGCAAATACCATGAAATGGAACTACCTTCATTAGGACGAACCATGAAGTTGTATGCATAAAACTCTCGTTGTGAAACAGTATCTCGAACTGGTTTAGATTCACCAGGTACTTTTACGTAGTAGATGTTTTCATGGAACCCATCTTCTCCATAAGGGAACAATAAGGGGTACTGCAACGCCATTAGCTTTGGATGAATATCTGAAATGCGGGTAAGGCCATCTATTTTGGTATCAATTATAATATCCCTACGACCACATGTCTCATCTGAATCACCAACCATGATGGCAGCTACCTCGTCTGACTCTGTCATATGATTTTCTCGCCCACTCTCTGATCTTGATTGCTTTAAAACAATTTTCAAGTTCACAATTTGTTCATCTTTGAAACGGTCACGGGCCATTCTGAAATATTGTACTAATTGATTAGTTTCATCCAACATTCTTAGCAACCCTTCAACAATTTCTGGATCAACATTATGTGAGTCCTTCACATTTATCCAGCGCATGCGGTTGTTGACTTCATTTTCAGTATCGTAAATATACAGCTGGCAAAATTTAGGAGGGGTCCCTTTGGGTGGCAAAAATGAACCTATTTGGTGGTGATTTTGACCATTCAACCGATAAATATAAGGAGCACCGCCTTTATTTATGGAGTCGTCTACAATACCACCCATAGAGGTGAAGGAGAACATGCTATTATACATACGGATACAGCGCCGAAAAGAAGGACCTTTTACTTTGTCATTGTACAAAGAAAGTAAATATGGTGGAGTCGGCGGTACAGAAGGTAGCTGGATCCTACCTCGTGAACAACATAGTGTAAATTTGGGACGACCTTTTGTTACTTGTTTATTACAACGCTCTTGTTTCCACATTTGGGCTCCGCATAAGGCGCAGACCACATCAGAAGCACCAAGACTATCATATTCAGGTGGAACAACTGAAATTTAGACAAAAAATATAGCTTACTAAGTTTGTAGTTGAAAATATATAACATGGTACAAATTAAGTTGAATATGAGTATAGTATTACCATCAATGGCTTTCTTACACCAGATCTTAAAGTTGGTGACACCTGTTGCTTCA